>ML862140.1:429-15301 GCA_009831015.1 Picea engelmannii
CTCTCTCTCTCTCTCTCTCACACACACACACACACACACACACATATAGAGAGAGAGAGAGAGAGATCATTTCTTTCTCACATGTCTATGTTTATGTTTATATAGAATTGAATCAAAAGGTTGATAAGTTGCCGAAGGAGGGTCATCACATGCTTGAAGGCCACATTTCTTAGGCAGAAGCAAGGGATGGTGTCTCAATACTCTTATTGTCGACTTTTAGTGTTGGTTTGGTTTAGTTAATTTTAACTAATTTTTTGTCCTTTTTTATTTATAATTTGTATATGCTTACACTGCAAGCTTTAGATGATCTAGATTGGAGACAATCTCTTTGTTGGAACTAAAATATTTTTGTACATTGTTTTTAGTTTTGTGTTGGGTAGTCATGTTATGTTCAAGTTGGTAAAGGTCACAGGAAAATCTACTTATGCAAAATTTGTCTCTTTTTGGAACCTAAATCATGTAATATTCATTCAAGCTTGAATAAAAAATACATTTTTTTCTTAGAAATACACACACAAAAAAAATACACTAACATAGATCTATTTAATTTGAGATCTTTTAAGCACCAAGAGATTTGCATGTTGATATTTTTTATGCCTTTGGTGCTTAATAGATATAGAGGTAATTGTTATCGGATTAATCGCTAAATGCAGACATAAGCATATCTCCCTAGATCCCACTAGAAAATAGAACAAAACAAAACAAAACATAATGCACACTTCGCATTAAACTTCATCATCATATGAACTAGTTTAATGAGTTACAAGTGGCGTACCTTTTAAATGATGCTTTCCCTCGCTAGTGTCGTCCTTGTAGCTCCTTCCTTGGGTTTGCAGAGTAATAAGCATGTCTAAGAATCACAAACCAACAATGAAGGGAAACAAAGATACATACATTCTAATGAAGTCTATGTATATTATCAAGGAATTATACAATAAAAGACGAGATGCTTATATAGGGAAGGAATGCATTGTTGTATTAAGTGAATAGAAAGTGGAGAATACAACCCATGCCTTGATGTTGCAAGGTCCCCTTTCGATGGCTCTTTACTCCAACACACACACCTTTTCTTCAATGCCTTGAATGAAGAAGATCCACAATGACTTGAAGAACTAAAGAAAAGCTCTCAAGCATGATCTGAAGTAGAACTCTCCATACAATTCTTAGCCTATTCAACCTTAATATTTTCCATGAGAGATCCCTCTTTATATAGTGTGAAAGACAGATGGATGAGGAGATTAGGATGATCCCACCAAATCAGAGAAGCGAGTAAGATCCAAACCGATCGGAGGCCACCTCATCTTCTAGAAGATCCCCTTCTAGAACATTCATGAATTTTGACTTTTCCCAAGATTTAAGCATCATTGCACCCTACACACTTAGCAGCATGCAACATCGTCGCAGTCCAGATATAGAGCAGGATGCGACGATTAGGCATCGTCGCACCCCATGAATAGAGCAGGGTGCAACGACCTTCCTTCATATGGTTTTTGGAAAAGGAAATCAAATCACTTTTCCCATGGAGAAAGTCTCTTTTAATATTTTTAGGGAACATGGACGCATGTTGTCGGGTGATCATTGAGGTGACCAAATAATGTGTAACAAAATTCCCCCTAAAGTATGATGTTGGAACTCGTGACAACTAAAATACTTTGTAGAATGTGTGTGTCGAAAACAATGAGCGCACCGATCAGGAACCTGCAAACAATCAAGCATCTGCATAATAACATACCATTTCTGAGGTAGGCATTCCTATGCTCAGACTACAAGTGACTCTAATCATAAGTGTCAAGTGAGTCATGGCCACTAATCATACATCGTGGATCCATGTCATCATGATTCAACATAACCACCAAGAATACACTGTGGATCTATGCTCTAAAAGAACTCAAATTCGAACATAGCCACGAGACATATAAAGTGGATCTATGTGTCAATACAAATCATGAATACTTCGTCGCAACCTGGACCAAATTGACATGATCCAGGGTCTTCATTTTCGTCGTCTCTAAGTACGAATCTAGCCATGTGATTATAGGTGTTGAATTCGAACATGGTAGAAACCACTTGATTACTGGTCATTAATGAAAATCGTTAACAAGTGCGAGGGGAATCACTATTGATGTAAATGACTCCCAAGGTACCCTGTTACAATCCAACAAATGTGAATGAATGATTTGAAGTCAAAAAATCGATGGAATTTTCCAATTAGGGGTCAATGATGTGAACCCACTGTTGAAAGCGAAGAAATCTGACATTGAGGCATGCAGGCTCTAAGGTACTGAATGATTTCTAGTCTTGTTCCTGGATAATGAGTTGAAGTCGACAGGAAAAGACTCATCACAATAGGGCCTTGATGTATCCTCCATCAATGACACGAAATAAGTAACAAATTTGAGGTAGATCAACGTATGAAGTGATTCGAAACTGACACAAGGAAGGTCGACATGGTAGAAAATGTATAACTTCAGATGGCTGACTCGATAGAAGGATCGTTTAGATTGGACTTGTCTTGAACATATGAACGACATGACACTGGTCTTGGCAGCATTGACTCAAGGAGGACCCAACACATGAACTTATGGATGGTCAAACGAGAGACAAATGAATTTCTCAAACCGGATACAATGATGAAAGGGGGTGTCATGTTCAAGAATGACGATTACTACCACTAACAAAAATACAGAGACATATTTCTTCCCAATTTTTCCCCACCATTTCTAGGGAGTACCTCTTTATTTTTACACAAGTTTGAGGAGGATAACATATGCTTGTTGATGTAATATCATCCTTCAGACGAATCCCTCGGAGTATGTTTAACGAACCCTAAGAAGGAGTGGTTCGATCCCATATGGGTCTTTCAATGTTTGTTTAATGAGTCTAAAGAGAGAAAACTCATGGGTTTTTCATTTTTAGAGAGTCTGAAAAACATTTAAAGAGAACTCCATCAGGTCCTTTTTTCATAAATTAATCTGACGAGACCGAAAAAGTCATAATCTACTGCTCATAAGATGTTTTCTTCAAATACTTTGACAAGCGTGAAAAGAACAAGGTCGCTCGACAATCTTTTCATGTTTAAAGAGCGTGAAAAGAGCTCAAAGGATACTCTATAGGTTTCATTTTTCATGTCACCATAACGATTTCGAAAAAGCGATAAAAGACTACTCGATTACATTCTCAGGGTTTCACGAGCGTGAGAAAGAATGAAGACTTGCTCGGAGTTTTTCCTAAAAAACCCTAAAAGGATTTGTACATGTGACAAATATATAAAGACAAACCAAAAAAGTGGACCCGTGTTCCAACATCTCACCTCTAGACTTTTCCAATCTGCAAAAATCAACCACTTGTAAAGTTGTTAGGACTTTAGGGTTTGGATGAAGCATAAAAAATAATATAATATACAAATGAAAAGTAATAAAAGTGAATAAAATAGGTAAAAAACCACATTTCACTATTTCATTTGTAACTTCACCGAAAAATTGTTCCAAAGCCCTTTTTCACCTCGATTTTCAACTGTTGATTGCGGAGTGCATGGGAGATCATTTCACGAATCTCCTTCGCAACAAAGGTAATCTCCATCTCCTTCATCTTTGCATGGTTTAAAAATTGATTTCCATTGGTTAAAAATGTGTTTTTGGGTTGATTTTTAGGGGTTACCCATGCGTTGAGGTCGTCGTAGGTTCCCTATATTGGGACTTGTGACGATCTAGGATCGTCGCAGGTGACCCTAAAGCTAGGGTGCAACAACGCCTCATTGTGCAAATGCACAAGCCTGCGACATCCACAGCCCAAAATTTTAAAATATGAACCCAACAAGAGAAAAACCCCAAGGAAAGATTTAATGTGTCTAATCTCATCTTATGGTTCCTTGGCAGGTTTTCCATGGTTAAGATGTTGGAATGGCATGAACAAGAGCACAAAGAAGAAGATTACTTCGTCGGGAATGACTCAGGAACAATTATGGCCCTTCGACGATGTGGGTTACTTAAGTTCTTCAAGATTCAGGGCATGAGGGCCCAATTGAGACTACTGGAATACTTAGTTCACATGTGGGATGTGAACAAGCAGGCATTTCATGTGGGTGCCCACACACTCACCATAGATATCGAGGATATCTATTTATTGACAGGACTATCTCATCGTGGTTCACGGGTGACACTTACAGGTAGCAGGGGTGGCGGTGAGCCTATGAACTACTACATCAATCATCATTGTGTGTCGAGAACCGAGAAACATAGCAGTAAGGTCGCTATCGGGGATGTCCGAGATTTGTCTTTGCAGACTATCCTCTATACTATTACTCGCATGGTAGGGAATACATCTCCCCACATGGCTCTACAGAGCCATTTTCAGTATGCATTAGAGTGTATGGAGCCCTGAGTCTTCAACTGGTGCAAAGGGGTCCTTAAAAGCATGAAGAAATAACTTACCAGGTGTAGAAGTGGTGGATTGAAACAATTCGAATATGAGTCTATTTTGGTATCCTTCTTCCTGGAGAGGGTCCCAGTCTTACGCTTGCAGGTAGAGTGGGGTGTACCTGCTTCAAAGGATCTGAGGATGAAGAGATGGGTAGATCTCATGACCCGACATGGAGGCGGTCACATCGTCAGGTATAACGATGTTTGCTTCGACTAGCTGAGGACTCAAATGCTCATGGTCGATAATTATGCATACTCCAGTTTAGACTTCCGTGGAGATATGGACCTAGCTCTTCCCGAAGGTTACTAGTGGGGGGGCATAGGTAAGAAGGAAATTTTGTTTATATAATGTTTTTGTTATTTTTAATGATATAAATGTTTTTTGTGTTGTTTATCCGATGACTAATCTAGTGCTCTTCGATAATGCAGATGTGGGACCTTACAGTCCTCCAGGTTCATCCCCTATCCAAAGGCGAGGGGAGAGAGGTGACGTAGTAGGAGTAGCTACTGTCGACTTCGAGACCATAGAACAAAATATGGAGGGACTCACAATGAATATCCCATATGCCTCTATAGAATATTTTCCTAGGCATTACCAATGCCACACAGTGGGCGTATCCGCATCCATCGGTCGATTTCTTCGTAGAGTAGCATGGGCAGTCACGTGTTATAGCGAGTAGCATCCTTGATGCTCTATTGTATATGAAGCCGTGTGCTTCACTTTTTTGATATTTTGGTCTTCAGACAAAAACACTTTTTGTAAACTTTTATCGTTGTATATATGAGGCTTCTACCGGCTTACTTGTTTTATGTACAAAGTGTGATTGGATTTTTATAAATGTCTCAAATGTCTGTCTAACACATAATTATCCAATGCATCTGTTAATATATTTAGACATCTAGGAATGTGTTGATATTCAATGTAATCAAAATGACGTTCCAAGAGGCGAATTCGTAAATATACCCTTAACAAAGTAGGACTCTAGATGGAATAAACATTACTCAACTGTAGTACTACTAACTGCGAATCGAGTCATACAATAAGATGACAGATTCCAAGTGAAATAACGTCAATTAACAACTTGATAAATGCATAGTATTCCGCGATATTGTTAGTTGTATGACCAAGGAAAACACCATGTAGACTGATCAATTCATCCGTAGGTGCATAGATTTCCCAAGCAATAGATGCTAAGTTTTGAGTACTGCGACTAGCGCCATCAGCAAAGCCAATGTAGGGTAGCGAAGACATCGACATATAGAAACCAAGCACAATGCAAGGTAAGCAGCTAAAGTGTGAAACCAAACAACGAAAAATCACACAAAAGTATGATACACTAAAATACACAACACTCATGCAAAAATATTTAAGCATAGCACTTCTTAAAGTAAAGCCCATTTCTAGGCTCACTCAAAGGGATTCCATCATAATCTACCAGCTCATAATCTCCTTTCTCCAACACTCGTTTGACAATATATGGACCCCACCACATGGGCTCAAATTTACCAGCCCCTAGCAAATCACGATCTTGCTCATAGAGAAGAACTAGATCACCCTCAGAAAAAACATGTGGTTTGACATGCTTGCCATATTGAGCTTTAACATGCTTTTTCTAAGTTTCAATAACTAAAGCGACATCACGACGAGTTTCATCTAATTTCATCAAATACAAAAGGCATTCCTCTTCAACAGAGGTGTTAGGGAGAAGTTTGACGACTAGTTTCAAAGATGGTATTTCACATTCAATCGGAAAAATTGCTTCGATACCATATACTAACTGGAAATGTGTGAATCTCGTGGCATACTTAACGGATGTCTGATAGGCCCATAATGTTGAGAACAACATCGTGTGCCAATTTGACTTATGAATTCCTACCATCCATCGAAGCATAGCGGTGATAACTTTGTTGATTGCTTCAACCTGGCCATTGGCCTATGGATAATAGGGGGTGGAGTTTTCATGCCGAAGACCCAACTTCTCAGTAAGTTCAAACATCATGAAATTATGAAAATGACTACCGTGATCAGTAACGATGGCTTGAGGGACACCAAATCTAGTAATGATATGATTGAATATGAACAATGTTGCGGTTTTCTCGGTGTTATCAAATGTAGGCATCGCAAAGACCCATTTAGTGAAATAATCCACTTCTACAATAATGTATCCATGCCCCTCGGCCGAGTGAGGGTTACATGTCATGAAGTCAATGCCCCATTTAGCGAATGGACCAACAAAAACTACAGGGTGAAGAGGAGAAGGGTGAGATCGGATCTTGTTGTTATACATTTGACAAGCATGGCATTTATGGATGACAGTAATGCAATCCTTAAACAATGAAGGCAAAAAATAACCAGCTCGTAAGATATTTTGGGCAGTGGCATACCCAAACATATGACCACCACATGCTCTAGAGTGACAGTCATTCAAAGCTTTCTCATCTTCATTATAGGTGAGACATCGTCGAAAAATGGAATCAATACCACAGCGGTAAAGGGTATCACCAAGGATGATGTATTGACGGGCTTGATACCGGATACGACGATGATCTGTACTAGAAATATCAGGCCAAAAAGTTTGGGTCTGGAGATAGATGATAATATCTCTGTACCATAAGTCATCAGAACTGATCAGAAAGAGGGATTCGTCAGGTAAGGAATTATCTGCCACATTTTCTGTCTCAGTAGAGGGAAGGTCACATTTCAATTCGGAAAAAACCAAAGGCTTCTTTGACTTAGCGCATTCAAACTCCAAGTCAAACTCCTGGAGAATAACTATCCATTTGGAGTACTTTCCCCCCAACAATTGTCGAGTAAGGATATGTTGCATGGGGTTGCAATTGGAAATAACGGTGGTTCTGCGTAATAAGATGTAGTGACAAAAATGTTGAACAGCTTGAACAGCTGCCAAGGCCAGTTTCTCCACATGTAAATACTTAGTTTCGGTAGTCGTGAGACTCCTACTCAAATAGTATATAACATGTTCATCGTGTGAATCATCCTCTTGGACTAAAATCATAGCAATGGTAGAGTCTGAAGCAACTAAGTAGAGGAAATAATCTTGGCTATAGTCAGGTGGAAACAATAGTGGTGTACAGGTTAAGGCAAGTTTCAAAGCTTCAAAGGCTTTGTTAGCAGTATCGTCCCACACAAAATCGTAACCTTTCTTGAGAAGACGACTAAATCCTTTCGTTAATTCAGTGTAATTGGGAATGAATCGACGTAAAAAGTTTGCCTTCCCTTGCAAACTTTGGAGTTGGTGTAGTGTGGAAGGAGGAGGTAGATTAAGAATAGCCTCAACCTTCAAGGGGTCTACCTGAATACCATGTATAGACATGATAAAACCAAGAAGTCGACCAGATTCCACACAAAAAACACATTTGTGTGGATTCAAGCGTATGCGATAATAACGACAACATAGGAAAATGGCTCATAAATGTGTCAAGTGATCTTAACGATGCATGGAATGCGCTGGTAGATCATCTAGATAGGGTTTTATGATGTGCTTGATGTCATGAAAAGCGTAAGACATAACACGTTGAAAAGTCGCATCAACATTTTTTAGACCAAAAGGTAGTTTCTAGAATGCAAAGGTTCCCCAAGGGAAAATAAAAGTATTCTTGTGTTGATCCGCTGGTAAAATATTGATTTGATTATAGCCGGAGAAACCATCCATTAAGGAGAAGATTTCACTCCTGGCACAATCCTCAACGATCTGGTCAACGGAAGGGGTTGGATAATTGTCTTTGGGACAAGCTTTATTTATATCCCTATAATATACACAAACACAGATCGTTCCTTGTTTCTTGTTTACCGGAACAATATTGGATACCCAATCGATCAAAGCCACAGGATAGACAAAGCCAACTTTGAGAAGTTTTTCAACTTCAAGCTTGATAGCAGCATCTTTACGTGGATGTACTGGGCGAAGTCCCTACTGAATAGGTTTAACGTCCGGATAGGTCCTAATCTCATGCACAACAATATCAGGATCAATACCAGGAATTTCCTCATAACTCCAGGAAAAAACATCACAAAATTCTTGGAAAAGGGCTTTATAAGTGTAGACCTCATTAGCAGAACATGAGGCACCGATATGAACATTTTCCATGACCCCGGGTTTATTCGATATGTCAAGAGGAATGGTAGGTGAAATGTTACTCAAGTTACCTTCATACAAAACATCATGTGTTGACTTAAGAACAGAAGAAATAACAACAATGGTTGACGGAGTCGAAATTTGTTGGTATCTCTCTATAGTATCACATTCTAGAAAGAGAATAGAACGATGATGCCCATCTCCCCATGGGGTATCTTCCATAGACATGATCGTCATGATCATATCATCAGTAGGAAAGCTTACGTGAAATGAATCAGGAGATGTATCACAGAGAGAAGGAGGAGAGGGAGTTATCGATTCAATAGCTTGATAAGCTGATTCGATCGGACTTAAAGGCATTCGGTCGTTGTAAGGAAGATAATCACTAGAGCTAGGTGCTATCCATGGGTCATATGACTCAGGGGTTTCACAAAAAAAGGTTGATACCATGTTAATCCAAGCGACAAAAGGAGGAGGAATATCGGGTGGTGGAATAGGAAATGTACCCATCAAGGCTGAATCTTTTAAAAGACCCACTTCGACATTCTCATAACCGGGAGGTGTTTTCGAAATAAAAGGTGCTTTTCTAGTACATGAATCAGAATGAAATAATTCCAGTTGGTCGATAGTAACGACCTTTCCTTGGTGCGGGAAACGTAACACATGGAAAAGGGTGGACACAAATGCACGCATGGAATCAATCCATGTACGTCCAAGTAGAAGGTTATAGCCAAGAGGTGCATCAAATACCTCAACGTCGACATTGACCGATTTACCTTCTAACATAATAGACAACGAAGGGAGAACACTGTAAGGTTTAAAACCTATACCATTGAAATCCTTAAGAGTATTGTGTGACTCAGTAAGGGTAGGAGAGCCAATAGCTTTCCAACAAGTAACAGACATAATGTAAGTCGACGCTCCTTCATCAATAACAGTTCGACAAATATTCTTGTTTTCCACAACAACTTGGATCTGAAACGCTAATTGAGGAGGAATCCTTGGAATGTGATCTTCCAAGTCAAATATTATCAAATTGGTATCAATAGGGTCAATTCCACCATTGTCCTTTAACAGTGCCTTCCGTTGAGTAGGACAACTTTGAAGGAATTCGAGAGCTGACATCGTAGAGGGTGATTGTGCAAGGTCTTCTATGATAATGTATTTTTGGGTAGCACGTGCGTGAGGATTAAATGAATACTTTTGAACAACGCCCTTAGGAGGAGGACGAAGAAAAATATCGATACCCAGTCGTCCGATATGAAGAGGATCGTTTGGAGGTGAAGTTGGGGGAGGAGGTTGAACCAACGAAGGTGGTAAATCATCAAATTTCTCTTTCGAAGGAGAATAATCTTTGGCTCGAGTTGCGACTGCAACTTCATTCTTCTTGGAGTCACCAGTACACATAAGGACATAAGATGTGGTAGAAGGAGAAGGTTGGTCATGAATGACCAGTTGGGCCTGTTGCTGAGAAGGAAAAGGTTGTGACAAGATGGCGGGTGTAGGAGGTTTATCGGTCCCTTGCAAGAATTTAGTAACCTCAGCACGTCGTGGAAAATATTTCATATAATGGTTGTCACCACAAATAAGGCAAGGGTAATGAGGTTTACGTTTGTCCTTGTCATCGGCAGGATGTGTTTTGGGTTTCTCAAATTGTTGGTTATTATTTTTGTACTCCTCATTCTTACCCTTCCCTTTCTTTTTATTTTGATTTTTACCACTAGGTGTCTATTGAACCGAATTAACTTCAGAAGTTTTACCGGAGTGAGTAGGAGTAGGAGTATTTTGTACATTAGAAGTATTAGGCTTGGGATTGGTATGATTGGCGTGTGTAGACTGAGTCTCAGCATCAACATCATCATGGGAAGCTACTGGAGGTGTGTTGATTTTTCAATAAGCTAGGTTAAGCATGAAGTTCATTCCATTTTTAGCATTTAACCATAACCATAAATGTTGCAACAACCAAGATCACAAGAAGAAGCACCATGCACAACAACACAAGAAGTATCCTAGGAAACCCTTCACAACAAGGAAGAAAACCCAACCAAATCCTTTTCTATATTCTTCAAGAGAAATACCTTCACCACCAAGATAAAACCTAGCACA
Organism: Picea engelmannii; assembly: GCA_009831015.1. Classification (NCBI taxonomy): domain Eukaryota; kingdom Viridiplantae; phylum Streptophyta; class Pinopsida; order Pinales; family Pinaceae; genus Picea; species Picea engelmannii. Next base: position 11,051 of record ML862140.1, read on the forward strand.
CAAGAGGGTGCTCAAACCCTAGAAATCTAGCACCCAAGAGAGGTGCGCACCTTTTCCCTAGTAGATGTACTTGCTGAAATTTCCAAACTCACATGAAAGATATGATTCCACAATGGGGAATCTTCCTTTACTTATATTAGACTTGTCCTATCAACAAAAGTGTCTATTGGCTCAATAGGGTCGACCTCTCTAAGTCACAATATAATAATAATAATAATAATTATTATTATTATAATTAATATTAACCAGATTAATTATATTTTACATTTATTATTAATCACATTAAGGTGGGGCTGACCTGTACCCTTTACATAGAAATTAGGGTTACAGGCAGGTCTGACTCTTGAACAATATATAGCAAAGGATCTGATACACACACTAGTGCTCATCCACTAGGGGCACATCCATAGGGATGTCATATCTCTGGTTCATTGCATTACATAGAAGATCCAGATCTTCACATGTTCACATGTGCTCGTCCACAGGCACGTCCACTCTACAGATCTTATTTCCCACTGCCTCACACAGGAGAATCATCTGGAGTCTTCTTGTCAACTCTGCTGCTCAGAGGAGGCTAATACATCATCTTCATTTATGTTCACATGATGATGCACCCAACACTTTGGGATTTCACACGTTCACCTTGTTCTCAGCCACATGCACGTCTAACTGAACAGATCACCTTTCCCAATGGATAATGATCTGGAGTTCTTATCAACTCTATGAATGGAGGATATCATCTCTACATTCCTATCTCTGTCTCAAGCAGGAACCACGTACCCTTCTTAGGGGATTTCTCTCAGTTTTGTAAGATGAGACAAAGACTCACATAGCTACAGTGATCCACATCTCACAGGTTTGTAAGATGGAGAATCTCTCACATAGCTGCAACCATCAACACTCCCTCTCAGCTAGGGAGGCATTCTTCATCATGCCAAGTCTCATACGGATGTATTTTGAATTTTGTCTTGGCTAGAGTCATCAATACTCCCTCTCAATGAGGAAGGCATTCTTCACCAAATTTGTTTGGTGTAGATGTCTACAATCTGCTCAGGTGTAGGAAGGTACTGCAAGTATACAATTTTCCTCTACATCATATCTATGATATAAGGATATTTCATCTCGTCGTGTTTCGATCCATTAGGAAACACTGGGTTCTTAAGGATATTTACACATGCCTCTTGGTTATCATCATAGGATCCATCTCATGGTCAAGTAAATCTATCAGAAGCTTGTGAAGCCACATTTCTTCTCACACTTGATGTTATATACTCTGCCTCTATGGTTCTCAAGTCCATAGATTTTTGTTTGTTGCTGCATTAGGAAACCATGGAAAACTTCACAGTATAAAATAAATTGAATGTGCTCTTCTGGTCCACTGTACTTTCTGCTCAATCTGAATCGGCATATCCTGCAACTTAAAGTTCACACTGGAGGCATATCTCAGGCCATATCCAACTGTGCCTCGAATATATCTCAATACATGTTTTGTTGTTGTCTAGTGAGTTTGTCTTAGTTGAATCATGAAATGACTAAGAACATTCACTTCATGGCATGAATCAAGTCTAGTGTTAACCAGATACATCAGTGATCCAATCAACTGTGGACTAGTATCGTTTGAATCATCATCAATCTTCTTCTTTAAATCCATCACGGTGTATTTTCATTATGTCATACTAAACTTCTTTAATATTACCATTGTATATTTTCCTTGAATCAGGAACATATCATCAGTCCTCTGTCATACTTCTTGTCCCAAGAAGTAGTGCATCATAGTCAGATCCTTCATAAAAAAATCAGAAGTTAATGCTTGCTTGTTTTCAACAACAAGGCTTTCTAAATAAGTCATCAAAATCAGGCTCTTGTCACCAACACTGTAATAATATAGGTTTGGATCATCAATACTCTTGTTGAAACCCAAAATCATCAAGAATCCATACATCTGATATAGTTTACAACTCATGGATGGTAGTACGGAAGTGTATCGGGATTACTGGATCAAGTGTCTCATCATAGATAACTCCCTTTGTTTGTGAGAATCCTTTGGCTATAGATATTGCTTTGTATTTCTCGACACTTCCATCAGCTGCATGTTTGGTATTTATAGATCTACTTGGAAGTTACCACAAACTTCCCTTTTGGTCTCTGAAAAATATCTTGAACATCATTCTTTTAAGATATACTGGTATTCTTTTGTTATGACATCTTTCCATACCTGTTCTCATGTTACTTGTTCAAGACAAGGAGGCTCAAAATCAATCAAGTGGCTCGTGACTAAAGGATAGCTCGAAAATCACCTTTTCTTTCTCGAGATGTGTCTTGAGGGGCTTGTATGTTCCTATACCTCTTGTAGAGTGAGCCTAGGTAGGCCTTTTATGCCCTACTGCAATATCTCTGGACATATCAACTGGAGCAACTGGATCAGCTAGAATAATGTTTGTCTCCCTCTGAAATGTTGAAGGGGGAGAAGATACCGTCTCACTGTTAATCTCCATCTAAGATTCTTTGGATCTTTGAAAGGCTATCTCTTCTTCAAGGACAACATCTCTGCTTGTCTCAATATTTCTTTGACTAGGGATGTAGATTTGGAATGTCTTCGAAGATTCACTATTTTATCCCATAAATGTATGCTTTCTCCCTGAAGGGTCTAGCTTAGACTTCTTCTCTTTGGGTACATGAAAATACACTGGGAACCCAAATATCTTGAAGTGTTCAATCTCAGGCTTCACTCTGATGAAGGTTTCTTCGGGAGTTATGTTTTTCAAAGTCCGATGAAGACTCTTGTTCTGAGCATATACTGTGCCATGCATGCTTCTGCCCATGGAATCATAGAAGGATTATGATCATGCATTATTGCATTGGTTGTCTCAATGATGGTTTTATTCTTCCTCTTTCTCAAATAGTTTTGACTCCCTCTGAAGGATGAGAATCTTCCTTTGTTCTTAACCTATCTGGAGCAAGAAAACAAGAGGAACCAAAAACAAGAATATCTCCTAAAGGAGAATAATGGGTACATATCTAGAATCAAAACAATTTATGATTGTTGTCACAACTACAACACCTACTTGTAATGTACCAATCTTTAGAAATATAGGTTAGAGGAATGAAAATTACAACAATCAATCCTAGAGTCTTCAATTCCAGTGTGTTGTTCCTCTGAATTCACTGATATCCCTCTGGATCCAAGACTTCAACAAAAGTTTCCTTCGTCCTGTAATTACCCTCATGACAATGATACAAATAATAAATATACAAGTGCATACTTGAGGGTGCTGATATGATTTCTCTAATGGCACATGGTTGACCTTTGTCCTCTGACATATTTATGAAGGAGGTGGTAATAGTGGCACCTTTTTGTATCACCCATAATAAGTCTTCCTTAGAAGTCTTGTCTTCCAGGAACTTGAAGTTGCTTGATTCATCAAGCTTATCTTCCAACATAGTTTTGTTCATCATAATTTTAGATTCTTCACAACCCTTTGTCAACTGGGCTAGAAAACCTAACGGCTAGGCTAGGCTATCAATTTTATGTTTTGTTGGACTTATGACTGCCAAAAATAAGCCTTTGAAATATAGGAGAACACTAGTGAGTTGAAGATATCCTTCAATGAGTTGCAGAAACCCTAAATCTGAAATTTCCGCAGAAACTAGCGAAACCCTAGAAACCTTAGGGCCAAAATTTCAAAATGCTTAGAATTTCACTCTGAGAGTCTCTGGAGATGCGCTATAGGATTTTGTACTCTCCCATGCAAAAATTATCCCCAACGTTCAATTATTAATGGCTGAAACACCTCAGAAAGGAGGGTTGGATTTTTTTGGAAACCCTAGAAGGGTCATACGGTTCTGCAAAAGGTGAGAGGAGACTTGGTGGATGCTTGTGCAATGGACTCTTTCAAGACCTATGCTCTGAAATGAGGTTGATTTTTCAATAATCTAGGTTAAGCATGAAGTTCATTCCATTTTTATCATTTAACCATAACCATAAATGTTGCAGCAACCAATATCACAAGAAGAAGCACCATGCACAAGAACACAAGAAGTATCCTAGGAAACCCTTCTCAACAAGGGAAGAAAACCCAGCCAAATCATTTGCTATATTCTTCAAGATAAATACCTTCACCACCAAGATAAACCCTAGCACACAAGAGGGTGCTCAAACCCTAGAACTCTAGCGCCCAAGAGAGGTGCACACATTTCCCCAAGTAGATGTACTTGCTGAAATTTCCAAACTCACATGAAAGATATGATTCC
>ML862143.1:18077-34535 GCA_009831015.1 Picea engelmannii
GCATCGTCAAGGGTTACATCTCCTCATACAAAGGTCACATCTCATCATCATCAAGTACCAACTCATCATTAAAGGGATGACATCATGATAGATTGGCTCAACAAGCATCAAACCATGACGTCATCATCACAATTGCAACGTCCAAGGGCTAGGGCATGATGTCATGAGGGAGGAAGGCTTAACAACCTCTCCAAAGAGGTGTACAATCATCTCCAAGTGCAATGTCATCCAATCAAACCTTAATATGCTTAGGGGTGCACTGTCCAAACCATGGGCTTCCTGGCCTCTCAATGGCACATCAAGCTGTATCTTCCATATCCAAGCTCATCTCTCCAACGTCCAAGGTCTAGGAAATGTGGAAAGGTGTCCACTGGAAAATCAGATCATCACAGGACCCGACGCTTTGTGTCAGGTGTGCAAGTACAATGCAAAACGTCCAGGGCATCATCATGAAAACGTCCTCCAAAGGACCATGTTAAGGGTGCATCATGATCAACAAGGCCCACATAATCAAGTAAACCAAGCATTAAAAGATACAAGAGTCATTAGAGTCATACCAAGTAAGCCACTACTTAATACAAGAGCCATGTAAGCAATTCCCATTAGGTATCTTCTTCAAACTTCACACTGTTAGATTTTCCTTATTTACAGAGCATTAGTGTTACTAGTGTTCTTTTACTTCGTTACCATTAACATATATACCATGTACTGAGTAGTAGCAACATAAACAAGAGACAAAAAAGAACACAAAAGATTTATCCTAGGAAAACCCCAAATTGGGAAAAAAAACCAACAACCTTTCTTAGATAGATTCCGTTCACAAAGCAAGTCCAATCAGATAAACCCTAGCACAAGTGCTAGCTTAACCAGAAATACGACCCCAACTGTAGCAACAACACCATACAAAGGTAGTGCACCTCCTCAAGGAGTAGCGCACAAGAGAGAGATATCAAAAGACTGAGCAAGAATAAACTGTGCAATTGCAACTACTGTGTCACCTCCTCCAAACTTGCGCCTTGCTTCTGTGTGGCTGGGAGAGTGTGAGTGAGTGAACAAATGAGCTAAGGCGCCTCCTTATTTATAGTCTTCTTGTCCTTCTGGCTGGGCCGACTTCTCTTTTGGGAAGGTGTCTTTTTCACTATACTTTATTCTTCTGGGCCGACTTCTCTTCTAGGATATTTCAACATCTTTTCAATGGATCTCTTGCTTTTAGAATCTTCTCCGTATCTAAGAAAGGTCATCTAGGAGGGAAAGATCTCGCAACGACCAAAACATCAACACTCGCTCTTAGCTAGGGAGGCATTTTTTACAATGTCTTCATCTGGTAGTCCAATGACTACTCTGCAATCTGTTAGCAGGCACACGACTACTACAATGCCTTTGGTAGCTCGAATCATCAAGCACAGTCTCTGCAATCGAATGGTAGCACACACAACTACATTCAAACGATCTAGTGATCTCCATGACAATCAGCTAGTAGCACACAACTACTACAATGTTATCCAATAGATCACAACTGCTGCCAAGTAGTACACAACTACTGTCCAGTGACACATAATCACTTTCAGTGGAACACATCCATTGTAGTGGCACACAATTACTGTTCGGAGTCACATAGCCTCCGCCAATGGAACATATCCACCGAAGTAGCACACAACTACTGTCCGAATTCACATAGCCTCCGCCCGTGGAACACATCCCACCGAAGTAGCACACAATTACTATCCAGAGTCACAACCTCCGCCATAGTTTTATGACTATGCATGTGATGTTTCTTCTCTCGGGAGGTCCGACAGTGCATTACCCCCTCAATAACCTCACATGACTGATCTAGGGAACCCTTGGCTAGAGGGGTTAGCTGGCATGAGAAGAAACAACACACCTCCCTCTTAATGAGGGTGGACATTCAACAACACTCCAAGCTTGTCCTTGAAGTACTCATACTTCACTCTTGACAAGGGCTTGGTGAGAATGTCCGCTATCTGCGCGTCCGTGGATATGTATTGGAGCTCCACAACTCCTCTCTGCACCATGTCCCAGATGTAATGATATTTGATCTCTATATGCTTAGACCTGTCATGGTATACAGATTTCTTGGTAAGCTTCACACAACTTCGATTTTCACAATGTATCAAAGTTGGCTCCAATTCTAGATCAAATATCCTGGCTAGCAACTTCCCGAGCTACACTGCTTCATGACTTGCCACGCTTGCTGTGATATACTCTGCTTCTGATGTACTGAGTGCCACTGATGTTTGCTTCCTGCTCAACCATGAGATCAACCCTGATCCCAGACTAAAACAACATCTGAAAGTACTCTTCCGATCCACTGCACTCCCTGCCCAGTCAGAATCTGTATATCCTTGTAGCTTCACATCTTCACCCGAGACATATCTCAATCCATATCCAATTGTACCATGAAGGTACCTCAACATATGCTTTGCTACCATCCAATGTACCTGTCTAGGTTCAACCATGTGTTGACTCAAGGCATTCACTGCAAAGCATATGTCTGGCCTAGTGTTAACTAGGTACATCAAGGAGCCAATCAACTGTCTGTACATCGTGGGATCCACCAAATCAGAAGATTTGTCACTCAAGAGCTTCGGATTTATCGACATGGGTGTGGTCATGGACTTGCAGTCCATCATCTCGAATCTCTATAGAATCTCAACAATATATTTTCCTTGGCTAAGGAAAATCTCATGTGATCTCTGCCACACTTCCAATTCCAAGAAGTAATGCATCAAACCTAGATCCTTCATCTCGAACTCTGAAGCGAGATCCCTCTTACCCCATCAGTGAGCTTCTCGTCCCCTGTTAGAAATAGGTCATCTAGATATAAAACCAAGATCAATGGGTATCCATCCTCAACCTTATAATAAAGGTTGGGATCTGCTTCACTCTTGGTAAATCCCAAGCTCATCAAATATCCATCTATCCTGGCATACCACGCCTTGGGTGCTTACTTCAACCCGTACAAGGCCTTCTTCAGTCTGCACACATGGGACTCCTTCCCATGGATCGCGAAGCCTTGTGGCTGTTCTATGTACACTTCTTCCTCTATTACACCATTCAAGAAAGAAGTCTTGACATCCATCTGGTGTAATTTCCATCCCATTGCAGAAGCGATTGCAATGATTGATCTAATCGAAGTGTATTTTGCTACAGGAGCAAAAGTTTCGTCATAGTCTTCTCCCTCTTTCTGGGAGAACCCTCTAGACACAAACCTTGCCTTGTACTTCTCTATGCTGCCGTCTACATCATGCTTGATCTTGTAGATCCATTTGGAAGTCACAATTGACTTGCCTTTTGGTGTTAGAACGACCTCCCATACATCATTCTTCATGATGGACTGATAGTCCTCCATCATGGCATCCTTCCATTCTGGATTCTCAGCATCTTCTTCAAAAGTGGAAGGTTCTGAATCAATGATGTTGCTCATTAGTGCCACATAGCTGGAAAACTTATGCGGTCTCTTGCTCTCTCTAAAGGAGCCTTTGGGAGCTGCATGTCCTTCAGCTTCCTGCAAGGTGTTCCGAAGCCAAGCTTGTCTCTTCCTGGTAGCCACATCTTCTTCAGGTAGATCTACAGGTCTTTCTGACTCTACCATCTCATTCTGAACTTCTGGGATTGTTTCTTCAGGTGTAGAGTCTACCATGACTGCATCTTTGGCAGCTTCTTGCTCTCTTTGGTCCTCATCTATGTGAGATTCCCTTGATCTTCTGAAGGCTTCATCTTCGTCAAATGTTACATCACGGCTGATCTCGATTTGTCTCTGCCCTGGAATGTAAATTCTATAGGCCTTCAAAGTCTCACTGTATCCAACGAATGTGCCCTTCTTTCCTGAAGGTTCCAATTTTGTTCTCTTTTCCTTGGGAACATGTATAAACACTGGAAAACCAAAAATCCTCAAGTGACTGACTTTTGGCTTCTTTCTGGTGAACACCTCTTTAGGTGTCTTGTTCCCCAATATATTATGAGGGCTTTTGTTCTATACATATACAATCGTACTGGATGCTTCTGCCCATAAGTGCAAGGGTAGGCCCTGGTCATGTATCATCGCTTTTGCTGCTTCTACGATTGATCTATTCTTTCTTTCTGCAACCCCATTCTGTTGGGGGTTGTAGGGAGTTGTAAGCTCCCTCGTAATCCCTGCTTCTTAGTAAAAGTCTTTAAACTCCTTTGAGTTGTACTCATCTCCATTGTCAGATCTCAAAACTTTAGTCTTCCTCTCAGAGAGATTCTCAACTAAAGCCTTGAACTCTTGAAACTTGTTAAAGACTTCATCTTTTGCTTTCAAGAAGTAGGTCCATGTCTTCCTGGAATAGTCGTCTATGAACAACACATAGTATACAAAGTTGCCAAGTGATGGCATCGTCATCTTTCCGCATACATCGGAGTGTATGATGTCCAAAATATCTTTAGATCTGCTATCACTACTTGTAAATCTTCCCTTGACATTCTTGCCAAGTGCACAACCTTTGCATACTCTGTCATGGTCTATTTGGATTTCTGGTAGACCTGTAACCATTTTGCTCAAAACTGGTAATGCTCTATAGTTCAAGTGAGCAAGCCTTCGGTGCCATAGTTCACTGGAACTAACACTATTGTGTATAAGGGCTTGTTCTTGGTGTCCCTTCAACTTATACAGTTCTCCCTCTCGGACACCAATCACAGTGGCTTTATTTATGTTTGAATTCTTGGGCCATAGAAGGACTTGGCCATCCACAAAAGCTACCCTAAAGCCTTTATCTTCTAAAGCTGAAATAGGTAGAAGATTCTTCTTTAAGCCTTGTACAAATAGGATATCTTTAATTGAAAGAGGGTTACCTGAATCAAGTTGTAAGGAGGCTTCTCCAATGCCTTTGATTGCATGCTTGGAATCGTCTCCAAGCACCATTTGAAGTGAGGAGTCCTTTTCTGTTAATTTTGATAGAGAGTTTCTGAATCCGGTCATATGCTTGGAAGCACCGCTATCTATGAGCCAAGTATCGCTTCCTTGAGTGATGGTTCTGGTGAGTGCTGAAATGAATACAAATTCTTAATCTTTGGGTTTGTGTTCTTCAGCATCAGCTGCATGTGCATGGTGCTTCTTCTTCTTTTCCTTCTCATGTTTGTGAGGACATTGTGCGTCATAATGTCGCATCTTCCTGCAATTGAAGCATTGAACTTTTGACACATCCCTCTTACGACGTGGCTTCTTAGACCTCCTTGAACTGCCTTCTTCTCTTTCCTTTCTCTTCTTGACTTGTGCTGCAAGTGCTTGGTTTTCCTCGTCATCTACCTTTTGTTTCTTGGACATCAATCTAGATTCCTCTTGAGAGCAATCTGCCCATAACTTGTCAAACTTGGGTAACTTCCTTCTTGCACAAATTCCTTGGACAAATGGGTCCCAAGAGGGAGGGAAACCATATAGTGTAGTGGTTACTAGTTCACCATCTTCTACTGGATCTTCAATGGTTGCTAATTGGTCTTTGTTCTATGCGATCCTTGTAAAGAAGTTGCCTATCGTCTCTGACTTGTTCAAAGTCACATTTTTGAGTTGATGCCGTAGGGTAAGCTTCCAACTGGTGTTCTTTCTTTCATAGAGTCTGGTTAGGGCATCAAACATTTCCTTTCCAGTCTTTAGTTCTGATACATTGGGTATTAGGTGATCCTTGATTGAGTCTATCAAGATCCTCTTGGCCTTAACCTCATTCTTCTTGAACTTTGCCTTTGCTTCTTCGTCTTCGGGTTCTGGAAGCATCTTCTTGACGTGATCCAATAATTCATTCTCTTCTAGAATGAGTTTTATTCTATGCTTCTAGGATCTGAAGTTATCTACTCCATCCAATTTATCCTCAACTCTCATACTGGTTGACATTTTTTCCGATAGAAACCCTAGCACTGAAAAAACTCTATTTTTCAAACTTCACCAAACTGCCTGCTGAGGGTTTTCGGGGGTGCACTAGGTTAGGGTGCACTACTCTGTGAAGGAATTATTCCCAACGTCCTTGGGATAGTGCTCAACGAGCTTTGAAAAAGTATTGCAGTTGCAAAGTGCTGCTGTAGCGATCTTCCTTCCAGTGGTCAAACTGTTTTGAACCCATGTTAGATTTTCCTTGTTTACAGAGCATTAGTGTTACTAGTGTTCTTTAATTTCGTTACCATTAACATATATACCATGTACTTGTTGAGTTTTCTGAATACTAGACTAGTTCACAATTGCAGTGAATAACCAGGATCTCAGGAAGATTAACCAAGCACAAATTACAAAACAAAATTATGGGACTGCTTGTTTTTCCATAGGCAATGCTCTTTCATTTCCACCCAACCATAGGCATCCTCAAGTTCCACCCCTGAGCAGAGCATAGTAGTTATCCTGGGAAACCCTTTTAGATAAGGGGAGAAAACCCAACACCTTTTCTTATAGAGAAGATCCATGCCAAAGACAGAATAACTAAGAACAAGCTCTATTCACTAGAGAAAACCATAAGAAAGAATCCAACAATAACTCAGCAATGTAAACACTAGTGCATGTCTAGTGCACCACCAAGGTTCATAGAAATACCCCAACTAGACATGCGCCTTCCTTCCTTCATTGGAATGTAGCAGTTGCAGCTCGCACTTAGACTTGTGCACTTTTAAGAGTGGAGAGTGTGTCAAATGAGAAGGGCGCCTCCCTTATTTATACTAAACTGACCAATGAACTTTTTCCAGTGGGGCCGGGCCGACTTGTCCTTTCTGAAGAATATATATTTACTTTTATCTTTTTCTGGCAATCCGACTTGACTTCTAGAGCAATAGATTTCTTTTAGGGCTTCTTTAATTCTTTCAATGGTTATCCTTTGACGTCTTGGCATCTTCTCCTATAAGAAAGGTTGTCCTGGAGGTGAATACCTCCCGCAGTTACCAGAAACATCAACAGTACTGAGCAGTAGCAACATAAACAAGAGATAGAAAAGAACGCAAGAGATTTTTCTTGGGAAAACCCCAAATGGGGAAAAAAACCAACAACCTTTCTTAGATAGATTCCGTTCACAAAGCAAGTCCAATCAGATAAACCCTAGCACAAGTGCTAGCTTAACCAGAAATACCACCCCAGCTGTAGCAACAACACCATACAAAGGTTGCGCACCTCCTCAAGGAGTAGCGCACAAGAGAGAGATACCAAAAGACTGAGCAAGAATAAACTGTGCAGCTGCAGCTACTGCATCACCTCCTCCAAACTTACAACTTGCTTTTGTGTAGCCGGGAGAGTGTGAGTGAGTGAACAAATGAGCTAAGGAGCCTCCTTACTTATAGTCTTCCTGTCCTTCTGGCTGGGCCGACTTCTCTTCTGGGAAGGTGTCTTTTTCATTATACTTTATTCTTCTGGGCCAACTTCTCTTCTAGGGTATTTCAACATCTGTCCAATGGATCCCTTGCTTCCGGAATCTTCTCCGCATCTAAGAAAGGTCATCTAGGAGGGAAAGATCCTGCCACAACTACCAAAACATCAACACACACTAGCTCAAGACTTTATGCAGTTTTCCAAGTTTAGGTATGGGAGGGCCATCACAAGATCCTATTAGGTGTGCCAGTACCAAGTAGATGAGTAGTTCTTGAGAAACCCTTCAAAGTGTGAGTATAATGAATGATATGACATGGGGTTTAATTCATGCTCATGGAGTCATTGACATGCAAAGTAACTGTGCTTCGTCCATTTCCATGAGCGACTTTGTAGAGTGAGCGCTTGCTACTTGAGATACCTTTTCCTCGGTAGTGTGTGTATTTCAAAGTCCTTTCCTTTTGATATTTTTTTATTCCTTTGCAAGTCCCCTTTTTAGGTTTCAAGCATTCACTATTTCTCTTATTGGGATTAAGACCTTTTGATTGATATGCATTCAGTGCATTAGGACTAGGGGCGATCACCTCATAACGAGGGGGCAGAGCTCAAGTTGACCTTTGGCTTTTTGACTTGGTCATTTATTATCCCATTATTTCTTCTTTCTTTTATAACATGCTTTCTTTTCATTTTTTTATAACAGTTGCATCAATGTCTGCATTCTAGCCCTTTTTCTCATAGGAGAATGAACCACGAGCCTTTTTGGGGTACATGTAGTAGCCATTCCCAGAAGGTAGGACAATGGAAGGAATCAAGATGAAAAGTGTTAAGTATGGAAGGGAGTGGTACATTACCCTGATCAAGGCCTCCTAGTAGTACCCTTTTTCCCCAAGAGTGACAACATTGGACTAGGACACCTATGATAACCACCAAGGTGAATCAAGGCAAAAAGTATAACTTCCAAGCAATTGTGATCCATTATCTGACTTGAGCCCATGATCCTCGCCTAAATGTCTAATGCATTAAATGTAACACTTTATATGAAACAATGACTAGTACCTCATGTGTGCCAGACCGCCATTATTAGATGAACCATGTTGATCAAGTGAGAGAGATGAGTTGAGCAATGATGAGGGGGATGGCATCTGAGGGGCTATTGTATCACTGTCTTCATTGTGCACCATGAGACATCATCTCTTCTAGTCACCCCTAGGTGAAAAGGGGGTAACACACGCAATGAAGAAAATCATCATACCATTTGGGTGTCCAACGCTTCAAGGAAGTGTGCTACGTAAACATCAAGACAAGGTCTAACAATCCATGAACAAGCTATCTCTAATGTGTATGTCCAACACAATACAGCCAAGGTTTATCAACAGACCATCCACCCCTCATCACACGAAGCAACCCCAAGCATGGTGTAAACACTTTCAGAGTAATCCTGAAAGATAACACATAGTCCAATCGATCCTACGCAATGTGGGCACCCCAACCAAAGTTAATTAGCCAAAATACCAATGGTCCCCCATAATCAATTTGGCAATGTCACATTGACAAGGTTTCCCTAGGCTTATGCCAATGACATCTAGCGATATCTACTCTATTATCTTGTTGTCTTTGTGAAGGATATATTGATAGTTGATAGGCTGAATAGCCAAAGCTTTCCTTGATCCTTTAGGCAAGTGCTTTCTTTTCTCAAATCAAGTGCAAGTGCTTTCATTCTTTAAGGAAAGTGCTTTATTTCTCTCGAGGCAAGTGCTATTGTTTTATTTCCTTAAAGCAAGTGCTTCCTTTCACATTTACTGCATGTGTTTTCTTTTAACTAGTAAATGGAACATGCATGGGTGTGATTGGACATGTGTCCCTTTTCTATGGACAAATTAAAAATTTTGCATGACAATTTATTTGCTCACATGTTTCCCTTTTGCTTCATAGCTTATGTTCCTAGGTCAAATAACCACTAAGGTTAGGGGAAATACAACTAAGCTACATTCCAAGTTTAATGGACACACAAGAGTGGGTAAGATAACAAACCTTCATGGATGCCTTTCCCAAGAACACTCCTTATCTCAAAGCCCATGATGCATCATCTTTCGTATAACAACAATGTTTTAATGATGGTCATGTTGGCCACCATTATCTAATTGTGCCAATGTGGGCCTAAATTGTACATGTTCATAATAATATTGCAAAAGCGTATTTACACATCAGCCATGTCAACCAATATAAAACATTATTATTATATTATAAATCTACACGTCATTGCACCTAAATGTCCATCAAGGGGTGCTATGATGCTTATTATCCAATTAGAAACACATAACATAGCATGTCCATAATCGATGGGGGAGGGAGGGGGGTTACAACACAAACAAATAGATTGATGGATTGACTAGCTAGTTGACAAACAAAGCGACTCACTGATTGGTGTTGAGAGAGAAAGAGAGAGTATTTGGAGGACGACAAGATAGATAGATGGATCAAAAGATAGATGAATTCATAGATGGGGGGATGGATAGATAGATAGATAGATCAATAGATGGATATGGATATAAATTTAATGGGTAGATTGATCTATAGATGGATAGATAGGTTAATGGATAATTAGATCAGGTGGATAGAAAGACGAATGGATGGATGGACAAATATCTTTACAATGGTGCATGTGTTGATATTTGTAGCTTCAAGAAGGTATTCTCAGATGGCCCTAGGTGTTGGGCATGTGGGAATTGTCATGTGCACCACATCACACTTTTGTTTTGGTGAAAATCCCCTTGGGGTGAAGCTGGGGCTTCATGAGTTTGGATTTTTGTAGCTTTAGACATGTATTCTCACATGGCCCTAAGTGTTGAGCATGTGGGAATCGTCGTGGGCACCACATCACACTTTCAGTTTGGTGAAAACCTCCTTGGGATGAAGTTGGGGCTTCATGGGTTTGACAGTGGGCTTTGTGGGTTTGTGATGGGGCTTCACATCCACAAGAAAGTCTAATTTGGTGTTGACTTTGTGAAGGGGCTTCTCAAGCTAACCCCTAGACTTGTATAAATAAGAGAGAGGTCATTGTGATATTTAGATTGTAGATCATGTGTGGAGACATGATGGAGCTAGCATAAGTGAGTCTGCACTTGTGCTAGGAGGCTTGGTGATTTCAGCAAAGGGAAATTCTGCATGGTGGCAAATCTGGCCTAGGGTTGAGGACTCTTTATTTTCTGTTCTTGGTAGGGAAAAGCACACTGCACGTGTGGGAGAGAGAGGCAACCGCAGAAGGAAAAAAACTGTATGAGTGGAGCGAGATGTACGAAAGTGAGCGTACAATTTTTCGTGCATGTACGCGGGTTTCAGTGGGAATATTCACGTACGTATGCAGGTTGCAGTGGGAACAGTCACGTACATACGCGAGTTGTAGTGGGCACAGTCGTGTACATATGCAGGTTGTAGTAAGGAGAACCGCATACATAGTTTTTTGGGTAGAGAGCAGGTTCGTACATGCTACCAAGTGACGTAAGCAGGTCATACATGTGGTTTTCAACAGACTTGTGTGCAGAAGATATTCTAGGGATTTGTTGAGGTTTGGTTTTCTGTTTTGTATGGTTATTGGAGGACAAGGTTGTCCTCGAATTTTTGTGATATTTGTATCGGCTAAGAGGACAAGGTTGTCCTCAGATTTGGTGATATTGTATTGGTTGGGAGGGTTGGTTTTGCCCTCAGGATTTCTGAATTTGATAAGGTTACAGAACAAAAGTATTGTGTTTCATGTGTGTTGATGATTCATCTCTGATCTTGTTGTTTCCGCTGCATGTATTTTTTCCGTCAATAATTTTCAGTGTAAAATTGTTTAGTGATAACAACTAGGGTTTTACTGTCAGATCACTAGGAAGCAATTTTTAGATCTGAAAATTAGTCACATAAGGTTGCATGTGAAAATTGACATGGTATCAGAGCTTGGGATTTGAAGAGAAGGGGATCATCTTTGAGACACATAGTTTCTACAAGTAGTTGCAGATTTCTTGTTCTTGTTTCGGGCAAGTCACATGTGACAACTCTGAGAGGAAGCTGTAGCAGTGTCGAGGAGTTAGCTCTGAGAGGGAGCTACAGTGACTGTTGTAGGTAGCAACGGGCTAGATGGTCTCTGGGTTGAGACATGGAGTAGACTGTTCAGATGAGGAGTTGTGGACTATTGTAGCTTGGTGGTGTGGCAGGTTGAGAGTTCTGGTGGATTGGCGGAGAGCCCGAATCACAACAGTATATTGTGTGGTAGATTGCCAACTCTGAGGATGGATTGTTGATGATTTGTGATAGTGAGATGCAATGGGTGCAGCTTGGGTGCTTTGGAACAGATGAGATAACTTCGTGTTGATGGGAGTTTGACGAGATAGAGTCTTCATTGGGCCAGAGAGTTGCACATTGTTGAGGTATGACAATGTATGAGGTATTTGACCCAAGAGGATGAGGACACTTGCAAAGATGAGTTGCAATGGTCTAGAATGGACTAGATTGAGTGTCCAACTATAGCTTGGGATTGTTTCATACGAGGACACAGGATCAGTTGTAGCATGTGTAGACACAGAGAGTTTTTTGGTGACTTGAATGATGGACTTGGGTAGAAATTCATTGGATGGACGTGACTTGGGGAAGCATGATGCTTGCGTTGGAGGATTTCGTGGTTCTTATACAATGGGAAACACCGACACATGATAAGGGCAGAGGATTTGTTCGTGAGTTTCACAGTGTTTGACTCGGGTATGTACGAGGAGCTTGGTAGGAGGACCAGGCATGTAGTACAGGGATATTGAGCAGTGGTATTTCGTGGAGTCAGGGCTGTGTTCCGAGTGGAAAATGTGTTATGGGTGCCAGGAGTGTGCTCTTAGCTTTGGGGATTGAGGAGTAGGATTACGCAGTGTTGTTCCGAGATGGACAGGTGTTATTGGATGTTGAGTTGGTAGGCCTTCCCAGGTCTTGAGAACCTTTTGTGTAGGGGATCTGTGCACGGGAGACATTGCCAAGGTTTGATAGGATATGGACTCGATTGGTGTCCAAGGAGGATATGGATGACAGATGAAGAGGGAGTGGCTAGCTCCACCAATGGTGAGGCAGGTAGCCCCACCAGTAAGGAAGATTCAAAGGGGGCAGGTAGCTCCACCAGTGGTACAGACTTCAGAGGGAGTTGGGAGACCTAGAAAGAGTCATACATTCAAAGGGAGTTCCCCCTCATGTTCAGGTGGGAGAGAGGCATCTTCCAAGACTGACAGGAAGGTGTCATGAGTTGAGGAGGTCATACAGGAGGTTCAGAGGCAAGAGGCTTCTAGGAGCTATGTGTTCTCCATGGTTGATCCATTTGTTTTAGCAAGTTTCTCTATAGTGATAGAGGGGGCAACCAATCAGGTGGATTGGAGAGCATTTGTGGTAGCGGATCCAGTGCGGGAGACAGAGGTACTCCCAGGATGGGAGACAGAGCTATTTCCAGGTGATTGTGGAGTGTGGTGAGAATACCTCCCTTGCTAAGAGGAAGTGTTGATTTGTTTAGCTTCGGGCAGGTATTCTCACATGGCCCTATGTGTTGGGCATGTGGGAATCATCGTGGGAACCACATCACACTTTCGGTTTGGTGAAAACCCCCTTGGGATAAAGCTCGGGCTTTATGGGTTTTAGCAGTGGGATTTGTAGGTTTATGATGGGGTTTCAAAGTTCACACCCACAGGAAAGTCTAATTTGGTGTGGACTTTGTGGAGGGGCTTCTCAAGCTAACCCCTAGACTTGTATAAATAAGAGAGAGGTCATTGTGACATTTTAGATTGTAGATCATGTGTGGAGACATGATGGAGCTAGCATAAGTGAGTCTGCACTTGTGCTAGGAAGCTTTGTGATTTTAGCAAAGGGAAATTCCTACATGGTGGCAAATTTGGCCTAGGGTTGAGGACTATCTATTTTCTGTTCTTGGCAAGGAGAAGCACACCGCACGTGTGGGTGAGAGAGGCAACCACAGAAGAAGAAAATTGTACGAGTGGAGCGAGACGTACGTAAGTGAGCGTACATTTTTTCGTGCATCTACGTGGGTTTCAGTGGAAACAGTCTTGTACGTATGCGGATTGTAGTGGGAACAATTGCGTACATAATCGGGTTGCAGTGGGCACAGTCGCATACGTACTCGCGTTGCAATGGGAACAATCGCGTACATATGCGGGTTGCAGTGGGCACAGTCGCGTATACACGGGTTACAGTGGGCATAGTAGCGTACGTATGCGTGTTGCAGTAAGGAGAATGACATACATAGTTTTTTGGGTAGAGAGTAGGTCCGTATATGCTGGCATGTGACATCAACAGGTTGTACAGGTAGTCTGCGACAAATTTGTGGGCAGAAGATATTTCTAGGGATTTGCTGAGGTTTGGTTTTATGTTTTGTATGGTTATTGGAGGACAAGGTTGTTCTTAGATTTTGGTGATATTTGTATTGGCTAAGAGGACAAGGTTGTCCTCAGATTTGGTGATATTTTATTGGTCGGGAGGGATGGTTTTTCCCTCGGGATTTCTGAATTTGATAAGGTTATGGAACAAAAATATTGTGTCTCATATGTGTTGATGATTCATCTCTGATCTTGTTGTTTCCAATGCATGTGTTTGTTTCGTCAATAATTTTCATTGTAAAATTGTTCAGTGATAACAGCTAGGGTTTTATTGTTAGATCACTAGGAAGCAATTTTCAGATTTGAAAATTAGTCACATAAGGTTACATGTGAAAGTTGACAACATGTGTGTGCTGGTGCACACATCATGGTAAAAGAAGGGCGATAATTATTATTTTTTAGCCTATATATGTGCCGTGTGTCGATGTTGGTTAATATGTGTCTAAAATTCTTGTATAATCGATTATAATTGTCAATAACATCTAGACAAGGAGTAGGTTGATTTTTGATATGTTGAATTTTAGATTACCTCCCATCCAACCTTAGACAAAAGGGATCGGTTGTTTCTTTGTAAATAAGCATTTGATGATCAAATAATGGTATCCATAGTGGCCACCTATAATTGACATGTATGTTTAAGGTTTTTCATCTTCTTTGTGTGTAAGCAGGTATTGAATGTTCAGTCTATGCCTTCACATTCTACTGCCTAATCAAGGGGGTTGTGAGGCCAATCAAGGCTATGCCGGGGAATTCGAGAGTGTAATCAAGGTTGTGTTGATGCAATCAACGGTGTGATCAAGGACCTCCTCCAACCTCTATTGCATGCTTGATTTCCTTGACACAACCTTGATTGCCATGATAAAACCTTGGTTGCACTCTTGATTTCCTTGATACAATCTTAATTAGCCTTATGACCCCCTTGATTTGATGGTAGCCTATGAAGGCATGCACTGCTCGTTAATTGCCTGCTTTAACACAACATTGACATAAAACCTTGAATGTCCCTTGATTCGATTGAGGGGGTTGGATAGATATGCATGGTATATATGCCTATATTGCAAATACACATCGTGTATCTAATGACATCTTCAATTTTTTTAAAGACATGGCATTGATTGTGGGTAATTTTTTTGAGAACGTCTATGTGGGCATTGTTATCCCCTAGCCTAGGGATAACTAAGGAGATCATGTCTCGAGGCCCATAGGTCCTAGACATGGAGTACCAAGAGACAAATGACTTAAGCATGGCCCCGGAGGGACCCTCTTTTCTTCAGTGGAGTCCAGGTATCACCATCAACAATATCCATCACACCAGCCTGGTCCTGAAGTAGCAGTGACTCTTGCTCCATGAGGTAATGAGTCGGGTATCATGGTATGTATCACTCTAATTTTTTAAGCACTTGAACATGTTGTATTGAATCCTTCGTCATTTCATGATGTTTGCTTGGAAATTATGCTCTTTTCCTCGTTCATACCTGGAAGGGTGACACGGTGCCTTAATAATTTGATTTTCCTTTAGCATGGGTTGCTACTGGGTGGATCTGTGAAAGGTCATCGCCTGTTCCCTCCATACTTACCACTTTCCATCTTCATTCCTTCCATCTCCCCTATATTTGTTTGGGCATTGGGATTGGTTACACTAGGAAGGGTTGTACCTTACCTCGTGGGAAGAAGGGGCTAAAGGCCTAGAGGGTAAAAGTAGTTGGAAAGAGTTAAAAGACAATTTTGAAGCCTTCGAGATGCTTTGCCCAGGGATCCCCGAGAAAGCAGTGAAAAGCTTCTCAGTAAAAAAAGGGGACCCGCAAGATAACATAAACACTTAAGGTACTAGTTGATGGATAGGAGGTCTCATCACGAGCCGGAGTATTATGACCATGGGCATGTAGCGGTATGACATTACCACCTATTTGGTCACCAAACCAAGGTAGTGGCTCTTGGTGGCATAGCCAAGGGGGTCTCATCACGAGCCAACCTTCTCATTTCCGTGAAGTGTTTATGGATAACGTTGTCACCTCTGGTCATCAAGCCAAGACAGTGGCTCTCAGTGGCCCTCTTTAAGGGTTATTGGCTGAAATAACTAGTGCGCACCTCTCGGGAGAGCTTCATGGTGGTGTATTTTGGCATTTTAAATGGTGGAATGGTCTTCAACTAGGGTTTGATTTGATTATTCTTGGTGAAGTAAGTGGAAAATTTGCATTTTTATTCATTCTATGTATGTTTGTGGTAAAATTTACTTGTTTCATGTCTAAGATTAAGAAATTGCTTGTTTAAGCCCTAGGGGAAAAACAACAAATGCTTCTTTCTCTCTATAACTAGTCTACTAGTTTGATCTTGCCAATTATACATTTTCTTGGGAGTGATTATTAGAGCCCTAAAGCGTAGCTCTCTAGTAATCTCATTCTTGTCACCAATTAAATTGTCTTTCAAAAGCTAAGGAAGGAAGGTACGCTAGGGCCTAGAAGTGCTTACTCTCTAGTAAAACCTCCCTTAAAAAGGACAAATGCTTGAGGCCTTGAAGTGCCAACACCTCTTGCATTTACTTCTTCCCTTAGCTAAACGTTATCATTATTTTATTTCCCAAGTGATATTGTTACCATTATTGATTCCATAAGCCCCTAAAAGGCACTGATTTCTACACTCTTGTGGATGAATGAGACCAAACAAACTTTCAAAGCATCTTCTTGAAACTTTCACTAACACTAACAACCATATTACTGTTGCTATAATTGCTGTTACAGCCCTTATTTA
>ML862143.1:34635-50267 GCA_009831015.1 Picea engelmannii
GTCTTTCTCTTGAAGAATATAGCAAAGGATTGGCTGGGTTTTCTTCCCTTGTTGAGAAGGGTTTCCCAGGATACTTCTTGTGTACTTGTGCATGGGGTTTCTTCTTGTGATCTTGGTTGTTGCAACAAATTGTCTATGGTTTAAGTAAAATGCTAAAATGGAATGAACTTCATGCTTAAGCCTAGCTCATTGAAAAATCAACATGATGCACATGCTCGGGTAATTTAATTATTGGATGTGATTTACATGCTATGATCCTTGTGACTTATGAACCCATGGAGGGCGTATTTGTTGTTTCTGCAGGACCTTGCCCGGTGGATAGGTACACATGAGCGAATGATTAGCTCGGACCTTCGTGGGGCTCAAATCCCATAGATGGATGCTGAAACCCCAACCAGGGGTAAGAACTAAGAAGAGATTGAAGGCTTGCACCATATGAAAGAAGGATGTTGCCTCTGGAGGCACTCTGGAAGACCTAAACCTGAGGTCTCATGCTCTTCCCACCTGAACGTTGGCCTTGGGAGGCCTTGGACGTCCCCTCTGCAGCCCTAGACGTCACCTGTCAGTTGGGGTTGTCACCTTGGAGGCATTCATGAGGCTATTGGCACGTGTGGGAAAATTTTAGGCCTTTGGAGGCCCAACGTTTTATCTCTTTTGCCGAGCGTCCCACACTTGAGGCCCAACGTCACCCTAGGAGGGCATGACGTCACCTTTGGATGCCTAATTAGATGCAAATTGAATTTATTTTGATAAAAATGTAATTTTTGAGTAAACTGGCCAGGTTGGCCCTGATATTTTGACCTTAAATAATTAAAGGTCATAATTTTGGTATAAATAGACAAAAAGTGACATTCATTTTCATCATAACTCATCACACACAAGTGGTGGTCTGAAATTTTCGCCCTCTTTCAGGGTTATTGGCTGAAATAACTAGTGCACACCTCTTGGGAGAGCTTCATGGTGGTGTATTTTGGCATTTTTCATGGTGGAATGGTCTTCAACTAGGGCTTGACTTGATTATTCTTGGTGAAGTAAGTGGAAAATATGCATTATTATTCATGCTATGTATGTTTGTGGTAAAATTTACTTGTTTCATGTCTAAGATTATGAAATTGCTTGTTTAAACCCCAAGGGAGAAACAACAAATGCTTCTCTCTCTATAACTAGTCTACTAGCTTGATCTTGCCAATTATACATTTTCTTGGGAGTGATTATTAGAGCCCTAAAGTGCTAGCTCTCTAGTAATTTCATTCTTGTCACCAATTAAATTGTTTTTCAAAAGCTAAGGAAGGAAGGTACACTAGGGCCTAGAAGTGCCTACTCTCTAGCAAAACCTCCCTTAAAAAGGGAAAATGCTTGAGGCCTTGAAGTGCCAACACCTCTTGCATTTACTTCTTCCCTTAGCTAAACATTATCATTATTTTATTTTCCAAGTGATATTGTTACTATTATTGACTCCATAAGACCCTAAAAGGCACTGATTTCTACACCCTTGTGGATGAAATTAACTAAACAAACTTTCAAAGCATCTTCTTGAAACTTTCACTAACACTAACAGCCATATTACTGCTGCTATAATTGCTGTTGCAGCCCTTATTTAGCAGCCTTAATCAGCATACTAACCTCTAGAACTAACCCAGAAATTTGCATTTGCCTGGGTGCTATCATCCCAAGGCTCTAGTCTTCCTTTTGCTATTGTTCTAGGTGCAAATTTCTGAAGTTGTTTGAGGCTGTTGCTTCTGTTGTAACTACTGTTACAGCGATCATTGCAGCCCCTTAACAGCCCTCAAACTGTTTATAAAACCACCTAGCACTTGTACTAGGAAAACTACTATTATTATATGCTAAAGTGTTTGTTTAAATTGCCTAATTTAAGTACTTTCTGAAGTGGTTTTGCGGCTGTCATAATTATAATTTTACTGCTGTTGCAAGTGTTTTGACAGCCTATTGAAGTCACTTATTGACTTGTTTTAAATCTTGAAATTGTGAGTGACAAAGTATTATCAAATTGCAAAGTCTTTATATCATTCTTGTCATCATAGCTTGCAATTTCTAGACATATTTGTTGCTGCTATACTTTTCATCTTTTAGTGTTTCAGTAGCATATTTATATGTTGAAGTCACTGATTTGAAACATTGATATCATTGCTTGCTTCTAAGGGGCAGGTACCATTCACCTTGAATTTCTCCTTAACCCCAAACAATACCAAGTGACTTCTTCCTTTGAGTGACCTAGAGAGAGGGGTGGCTTTAACCGTTGTTTTATCTCCCTTCATCATTCAACTAGGTCTTGGGACGTCTCCCTTGGAGTGAGTTTCTTCTCCTCCTAAATAGAAAGAGGTATCCTATTGGGGTGGCAGTGATGGGACTGCCTCCGTGCTATGTCAATCTAGGCCTACTTGCCTTTAGGCTTTGGGCAAGTATAGATTGTGTGATAAAAGGCATAATGGTTGAGACAGAACTTGTAGTTGTGGGGTGGGACCCATTGGGCCAGTGTGTAGGGCCTTTTTGACTTTCTTTGACCCATTTGTCTGGGCTGGGTTCACTGCTTTGACATGTCACTGACAGCAAACCCTGAACATATGTGCAGTTTACGGTTGGCCATCCATAGTTTGCGCTTGGTGATTTTTACCACCTCTTGATCACAAATAAGTTAATTTGTTTCTTTTTTCCTTGTATCATCTAAATTTGTGGTTAAAATAATATGACACTTGCAGGGAAGATGTTATGCTTGATTTCTATGTTTTCTAGATTATTTTCCTTGAAAGAAGGAAATTTTCTCACTCCCTTTTAATGATGTGCCTGTTTTCAATTAGTTGAGATGTGCACCTTTTCTCATTGTTTTAGTGCAGTTTATTTTGGAGTTCTTGTAGCTTCTCATATGCTTGCAAATGCTCATTGTTTACCTCAATCATGTTCTCTCTAATAGATCCTCACTTGGTTGTTTTTTGATTTGAAGTTTTTTGTACCAAAACAACTCTTTTCTTTCTGTCATCTCTTGATTTGTCTATTGTTAGTTGAACATCAAAAGTTGAAACACCGAGTCTGAAGGCTGTATAATTTAAATTGGAAAGCAATGAGATATCTAAAATGATGACACCATGAACTAAAATAGGTGTCGTACCTCTATGGATTGTCATTTTCTTTTTTGTTGATAGGTTGCGAGAGACATTTCCCCTCTTGTTTGGGATTGATTGTGCATGTGTGGTTTATTCCTTCTTACCATCTTAGTTCTACAAAGTTCAAGAAGAGGGAAATAGTGTAGGCATTTCATGTTGTTTCAAGTCTTTGCTTGGTCCTTTTGGGCTATGTTACCGGATCCAGCCCCTCTAGATGTTGGATCCGTGGATCCGCGTTTCGGAACCGGATCTGGATACACCCAGAAACGGCTAGGATCCGCCAACAAGACGTTTCCATTTGCATCAGAAACGGATCCCGCCTTTTGGAAACGCATCCTGGTTTCTGTCGACCCCACACGCGGATCCCAAAAGATTTTCAGCGTAATTTATACAATTAAATTATTAGTGCATTGTGTTTGCTTTTATACAATTAATTTATTAATGCTTAAATTATTTTTACATTTAACATTTAAACAAACAGTGAAATACCTCTCCAACTCAATCTTAGTTTCAAGTTTTAACACTTTAAGGTTGTGAGGCCAGAGCTTTAAAATCTTTGAGTTTGCCTCTAAAATCTGTTGTGAGCCCAGAACTTTAAGTTTGTCAGTTTGTCTTTCTAATGTAGCAAGTTAGTTTGGCTATAAGCACTCAATTTAGTATTTACTATTATCATTTTCATATGATATTATGAGATGATGCATCATGATTTCAGTCTACAGATTTACAAATGATTTAATGATTTAAGTTCTAATGTTGTGATTCATGAATGGTTTTGATTCTTAACTTTGAATATATATTTAAATTTTTTTTAAATATTATTATATTTTTTGTACGTGGCATTTCCCTGCCGTATCCAGATCCTGGCTTTTCAAAAATCTGGTGGATCTGTATCCGGATCCGGATCTGTTTCCTGATAACTTAGCTTTTGGGCATGTCCAAGTCTTCCATGAGCTCAAAATTTCCTGGGAATGATTTTTACTTGTTATTTGTATTGAAGTATGCATGTGTGGTTTATTCCATCTTACCATCTTAGTTCTACAAAGTTCAAGAAGAAGGAAATAGTGTAGGCATTTCATGTTGTTTCAAGTCTTTGCTTGGTCCTTTTGGGCATGTCCAAGTCTTCCATGAGCTCAAAATTTCCTGGGAATGGTATTTACTTGTTATTTGTATCGAAGTATGCATATCAGTTTCTTTTAGAATTGAACTAATACTTTGCATGGAAATTGTCTTAGATCTTGATCATGAAAACAGATTTTGGCATGTGATATTTTAATTGCTAAGTTTTTAGTAGGTTTTGTATTCTGTCTAGATTGACTATTACTTATTCTTTACCTTATTATTATTCATTTGCAGGAAATTATATCTGATGATCATAAATTGGAAATTTCTGATTATGTGGCAATGATGTCAGTGATTTGTAGCATGTTGAGGCAAGACTATGCAATGCAAGTAAACAATCAAAACTTCAATAGTTTTCATTATGTATGTGTTGGTTCTGTTTCTGCATTTTGTTTTCGATTAGATCTCATTGATAACTTCAGTTCTATTGTGGATTGTCAGGAAAAGGTGGTCTCTGACTTGCAACTTAATACACCGTCAGAAACTCTCCAAAGCTATTCTTTGATGTGGACCTTGCACCCGTTTATAGATGAAAGGATCATAAACAAGGCATTGACTTGGGTATGAAAAGTGCTGGTTAATGAACAATGAATTTTGTATTCGTAACTGTGGTTCTTATGCCTTTAAATATTGCTGTGTTAATTCACCATTGATTTTGCGTCATGGCTGTAACCAATATGTTGCATGTTTTTTCAGTATTATGCTTTGTAATATATATATATATATATACACACACACTCTTTTGTCACGCACTTTATTGCAGTTGACTTTTGATTAAGGTTGATTTATATGTACTTATTTGTAACATTGAATTCAACATGAAATTAGGAAACGGTAAAGCTCTGCTATGCTCTAACTTTAAATACAATGTTTGGCAATATTTGCAAGACAATTGAATTGCATGAAGAGGTTTGGTAGTTATTCTAAACCTTTATTCTTCTCAAATAAACTTTTTATGACAATGGTGATGAAAATACTTGTGTTTTGGCCGTTATGTTTACTACTTCATTGAGTCCTTTGATTTTGCATTAAAGAAGAAACCAATTCTCTTATATGAACAAATATAAGCCTGTTAGTTTAGTGATATCTTTGTTCATGAATTATTTGTAGTTCTAGATGACCAGAATTTTCAAAACTAATTTCGAATGGTTGCTTCACAATTTCCTTTTGTATAAACAACTTGGACTATTTTAGTTATAGATGGCAAAAATTTCAATATTAAGTTTGAATGTTTGCTTCACAATTTCCTTGTGTATGAACTTTGACTATTTCTATTCCATTCAAATCAACATGCATTTGCGTACATTTTGAGCTCTCTTTCAAGATTATCCAAAGGATTGAATGTATTCAAATTAAATAAGAAGTTATAGATATACTATGGAATAGCTCATATGGTAATCCAACGTGGAATTTTGTTTGTAGCTATGATTGGGGTTTTAGTCCATGCAAATTAAATTCAAGAATTGGCATGATACATGTTAGCATTTATAGCTCGGATAGGTATTTCCGTAAGGGTGTCTACCTGCGGAAATCGTCATTAAATGTATCCTATACCTTTCCTAGAATTCACTTTATTAATTTATTAATAAAGTGAATGTCTTTTCATTAAAGTGATTTTTAATTAATAAAGTGACTAAGCTAAAGTCACTTAATGATTTACTTAAAAGAGAGTCGTTGATCTCACGATCTAATATTGACCATTGAGATTAGGTAAATGACTCAAGTAAAAAATACAAAAGACAGAAAGGGTAAAGGAAAAAGACACAAGGAGAATTCATTTTCACAAGTCACGTGAGGTGGAGAGGAAAAATCAGAACTGATTTTTCCAACATTATGTTGTCATTGAAGTCAAAGGATCAATGTCAAAGAGTTGATGTAAAGTATTGTCATTGTATCATTGATGTATTGATTGTTGGATCATGTGGTCATAGATGTAATTGATGTCAAGTGGTGTCATAGTGATATGTTGGTTGATAGGAAGAAGTTGTATCATTGACGTCATGTCATGGCTGATAGGAAGTACCAAATGGATGAATTCCAAAGTGGTCCCCTTATGGTGAAAGCCCTCACGAGAAGACGCTTTGCGAAGTCCAAATGGTTAAGTGGTTGAGTCATCCTAGATGTGTGGTTAAGGAAGTCAAAGTTGATTGTGGAATAATGTAATGAAGATAAGTGAATTTGCAAGTGAGACTATTCTAGATGGATAGTTCTTGTCATGCCATTTCTGGTGGTATGTGGAACACCACATAACTCCTCACGGATAGAGAGTTATGGCCATGTGATGTTGGCGAACCCTCACATGTTATCTAGAAGCCCCTAGAAGGTCAAGAAGTCAAATTATTCTAGAATCTCCTAGAAGAAGTTGACTATTCAAAGTGGTTAGTCATGTTGATTTTTCATAAGCATTAGGTTAAGCATGTAGTTCATTTCAATTTCATCATGTCTTAACCATAAAAAATAATGTTGCAGCAACCAAGATCACAAGAAGAAACACCATGCACAAGTACACAAGATATATCCTGGAAAACCCTTCTCAACAAGCGAAGAAAACCCAGCCAAATCCTTTTCTATATTCTTCAAGAGAAAGACCTTTCACCACCAAGAATGACTTAGCACACAAGAGAGTGCTTAAATCCTAGAAGACTAGTGCCCAAGAGAGGTGCGCACCTTTGCCAAAGAGAAGTACTTGCTGAAATTTCCAAAACACACAAGAAGGATATGATTCTACAATGGAGAATCATCTCCTACTTATATTAGACTTTGACCAATTAACAAGGGTGTCTATTGGCACAACAGGGCTGACCTCTCTAAGTCAAATATACTTATTATTATATTTATTATTTATTATAATTAATATTAATATTAATATTAATTATCTTTTACATTTATTATTAATCACATTAAGGTTGGGCCGACTTGTACCCTTTACATAACAATTAGGGTTACAGGTAGGTCTGACTCTTGAACAATATATATAGCAAAGGATCTGATACACCCACTAGTGCTCATCCACTAGGGGCACATCCATAGGGATGTCATAGATCTGATTCACTGCATTACACAGATGAACCAAATCTTCACACGTTCACCTGTGCTCGTCCACAGGCATGTCCACTCTACAAATCTGCTTTCTCACTGCCACCGACAAGAGAATCATCAGGAGTTATCTCGTTAACTCTGTTGCTAAGAGGAGGCCATCACATCATCTTCATTTATGTTCACATGACGATGTGCCCAACACTTTTGGGATTTCTCATGTTCACCTTGTGCTCAGCCACAGGCACGCCCTAACTCAACAGATTGCTTTTCCTTCGGATAATCGTCTAGAGTTCTTCTCACTCACGTCATGGAGGAGGTCATCTCTACGTTCCCAGCTCTGTCCCAGGCTGGAACCATGAACCCTTCGTAGGGGCTTTCTCTCAGGTTTGTAAGCTGAGAGAAAGGCTTCACATAGCTGCTATCTTCCACATCTCTCAGGTTTGTAAGTTGGAGGATGTCTCCTATAGTTGCATTCATCAACACTCCCTCTCAGTTAGGGAGGCATTCTCCATCAGGCCAAGTTTCTCACAGAAATACTCGAACTTTTTCTTGGCAAGTGGTTTAGTGAAGATATCTGCAATTTGTTCATGAGTAGAAAGACACTGAACATGCACTGTCTTCCTCTACACCATGTCTCTGATATAGTGGTACTTGATTTCAATATGTTTTGATTTGTCATGAAATACTGGGTTCTCAGAGAGCTTTACACAAATCTGGTTGTCACAATGAATAATTGTCGGATCCATCTCATGATCGAATAGGTCTATCAAAAGTTTGCGAAGCCATACAACTTCACGAACTGCCACGCTTAGTGCAATGTATTCTGCCTTTGTTGTATTCAAAGCCATAGAGCTTTGTTTTCTGCTGCACCAGGAAACCATGGTCGATCCTAGGGTGAAGCAACTTCATGAGGTGCTCTTTCTCTCTACTACACTTCCTTCCCAATCTGCATCGACATATCCTTCCAGGCTTAGGTCCACATTTTTTGCATATCTTAGGCCATAACCAATTGTGCCTTGTAAGTATCTCAATACGTGTTTTGCAGCTATCCAATGTGTCTGTCTTGGTTGGCTCATAAACTGGCTAAGCACATTTACTGCATAACAAATGTTTGGTCTAGTGTTAACCAGATACATCAAGGATCCAATAAGCTATCGATATAAATGTGGATCTACGTCTCCTGAATCAGTGTCATTCATCTTCTTTAAGTCCATTACCATTAGAGTTGGCATGGATTTATAGTCTGTCATTTTGAATCTTTTCAGAATCTCCAAGGTATATTTTCCTTGACTTAGGAAAATCTCATCTGATCTCTACCATACTTCTAGTCCCAAGAAATAATGCATTTGGCCCAAATCCTTCATTTCAAATTTGGTAGTTAATGCCTGTTTGCATTCAACAATGAGTCTCTTTGAGCCGGTGATGAAAAGATCATCCACATATAAAACTAGGATCAAGCATTCATTTCCATTAATATGATAATATAAATTTGGCTCGGCTGTGCTTTTGTTAAAACCCAAACTCATCAAGAAGCCATCCATTTTCTCCTACCAAGCTTGTGGGGCTTTCTTCAATCTGCATACATGAGATTTTTTCGTTGTGTATAACGAAACCGTTTGGCTGTTCATTATAGACTTCTTCCTCAATTTCTCCATTGAGAAAAGTTGTCTTTACATCCATTTGATGTAGCTTCCAGCCCATGGAAGCAGCTAGTGCAATGATGGATCGAATGGAGGTATATCTGGCTACTGGTGCAAAAGTCTCGTCATAGTCGTCTCCCTCTATTTGTGAGAACCCTCTGGCCACAAATCTTGGTTTATATTTTTCAATGCTTCCATCAACAACATGTTTGATTTTGTAAATCCATTTGGAAGTTACTACGAACTTCCCTTTTGGTCTTGGGACAAGATCCCATACATCATTCTTTAGTATAGATTGATATTTTTCAGTCATGGCATCTTGCCATACTTGCTCACCTGAGGCTTCTCCATGACAAGTTTTGAATCAATAATGTGGATCATTGCTGAAAGGTAGCTTGCGAATCTCTTAGGCCTCTTGCTTTCTCTGGTTGCTCCTTGTGGAGCTTTATGTCTTTCTGCTTCTTCTAAAGTTTGACGTGCCCAAGTAGGTATTTTATGTCCAATAGTGATGTCTCTGGGTATATTACTTGGGGCAACCGAATCTGCTGGAGGAACTGGATCAACTGGTGCTGTTGGCTCATCTGGAACAATATTTGTCTCCCTTTGAACTGTTGAATGAGGAGGAGGTATTGTTTCACCATCTAATTCCATCTGAGCTTCTCTGGATTTCTGGAAGGCTACTTCTTCTTCAAAAGTAACATCTCTGCTTACTTCAATTTGTCTCTGTCCTGGGATGTAGATTCGATATGATTTTGAGGATTCACTGTATCCTACAAATGTACCTTTTCTTCCTGAAGGTTCTAGTTTGGATCTCTTTTCTTTGGGTACATGAAGGTACACTGAGCATCCAAATATTCTGAAGTCTCCGATCTCAGGCTTCACTTTGGTGAATGCTTCTTCTGGAGTAATGTTCTTTAGGATCTGATGAGGGCTACGATTTTGAACATATACTGTTGTCATACATGCTTCTGCCCATAGAGTCATGGGTAGACTCTGATCATGTATCATTGCCTTAGTTACTTCAATGATGGTTCTGTTCTTCTTTTCATCATCCCC
Source organism: Picea engelmannii (assembly GCA_009831015.1). Lineage (NCBI taxonomy): Eukaryota > Viridiplantae > Streptophyta > Pinopsida > Pinales > Pinaceae > Picea > Picea engelmannii. Next base: position 44,609 of record ML862143.1, read on the forward strand.
ATTTTGTTGAGGATTGTACGGAACTGTAAGCTCCCTCTTGATCCCTGCTTCAATACAAAAATTGATGAATTCTTTTGAGGTGTATTCTCCTCCATTCTTTGATCTCAATACTTTGATTTTTCTTCCGGTCATTGTTTCCACCCGAGCTTTGAATTCTTGGAATTTGGCAAGGACTCCATCCTTGTTCTTCAGGAAGTAAATCCAAGTTTTCCTAGAGTGGTCATCTATGAAGAGTACATAGTACAAGTATCCATTTAAGGATGCAACAGTCATTGGCCCACATACCTCTGACTGTATCAAGTCCAAGATTTCCTTGGATCTGCTGTTACTGTTAGGAAATGATCCTTTGCCATTTTTGCCAAGGGCACAACCTTTGCAAACACCTTCATGCTAGATCTGGATCTCTGGTAGACCTGTTACCATTTTCCTTAGAGCTGGAAGAGCTCTAGAATGAATGTGAGCAAGTCTTCTATGCCATAGCTCACTTAAGCTGATAGTGTCATGTAGTAAGGCTTGAACAAGTTTGATGGTTAACTTGTATAAGTTGTTATCTCTGACGCCAATCTCTTTGGAAGAGCTGATATGAGAGTCTTTGTGCCATGCAAGGACTCTTCCTTCTGAGAAAGTAATTTTGTAACCTTTGTCTTCAAGGGCTGAAATAGAGACAAGGTTTCTCTTCATTCCTGGTGCATATAAAACCTCTTCCAATTTGAGTTGCATATCTGAATCTAGTTGGAAGGTGGATGTTCCAACTCCTCTCATGTTATATCTAGCATCATCTCCAAGAACAACATGTAGATGTGTCTCTTTCTCAATGAAGTGTGTTAAATGATTTCTAATGTCGGTCACGTGCTTGGAGGCACCACTGTCAATTAGCCAAGTATTATCATTGATAGGAACCGTACCTGAGAGTGCTGAGATGTTGATGTCTTCATTGCTTTGGAGTTTTGTGTTGAGCTTGCTTCCCATCATGAAATTGCTCATCTTCACAAACCCTTGTCAACTAGGCTAGAAAACCTAATGGCTAGGCTAGGCTAGCACTTTTAGGTTTTGTTGGGCTTATGATTGCCAACAATAAGCCTTTAAATATGATAGCTTCTTCAAGAAATTCTCAGAAATACAATTAAAAATTTTCTGCAGAATTTTGACGAAACATTAGAAACCCTTAGGGTCAAAATTTTGAAAATGCCCAGAATTTAGATCTGAGACTTGCTGGAGGTACGCTGAAGGAGGTTGTACCCTTCTATGTCTTTTTTAGTCCAAGCGTCCAAGTTTTGAGTGGTGAAACTTCTCTGAAAAGGAGGTCGTATGGATTTTCTGGAAAACCTAGGATGGCCATACGATTTCTGCAAATGAGAGAGTGAAGGAGCTGGAGAAGGCTTGTGCAATGGGATCTTCAAGACCTATGCTCTAATACCATGTTGATTTTTTATAAGCATTAGGTTAAGCATGTAGTTCATTTCAATTTCATCATGTGTTAACCATAAACAAGAATGTTGCAACAACCAAGATCACAAGAAGAAACACCATGCACAAGTACACAAGATATATCCTGGGAAACCCTTCTCAATAAGGGAAGAAAACCCAACCAAATCCTTTGCTATATTCTTCAAGAGAAAGACCTTTCACCACCAAGAATGACTTAACACACAAGAGGGTGCTTAAACCCTAGAAGACTAGCGCCCAAGAGAGGTGCACACCTTTTCCAAAGAGAAGTACTTGCTGAAATTTCCAAAACACACAAGAAGGATATGATTCTACAATAGAGAATCATCTCCTACTTATATTAGACTTTGACCAATTAACAAGGGTGTCTATTGGCACAACAAGGCCGACCTCTCTAAGTCAAATATACTTATTATTATATTTATTATTTATTATAATTAATATCAATATTAATATTAATTATCTTTTACATTTATTATTAATAACATTAAGGTGGAGCTGACCTGTACCCTTTACATAACAATTAGGGTTATAGGTAGGTCTGACTCTTGAACAATATATATAGCAAAGGATCTGATACACCCACTAGTGCTCATCCACTAGGGGCACATCCATAGGGATGCCATAGATCTGATTCACTGCATTATAGATATGAACCATGTCTTCACCGTTCACCTGTGCTCGTCCACAGGCACGTCCACTCTACAGATCTGCTTTCCCACTACCATCGACAGGAGAATCATCTGGAGTCATTTCGTCAACTCTGCTGCTCAGAGGAGGCCATCACATCATCTTCATTTCTGTTCACCTGACGATGTGCCCAACACTTTTGGGATTTCTCACGTTCACCTTTTTCTCAACCACAGGCACGTCCTAACTCAACAGATCGCTTTTCCACCGGATAATCATCTGGAGTTCTTCTCACTCACGTCATGGAGGAGGTCATCTCTACGTTCCTAGCTCTGTCCCAGGCTAGAACCATGAACCCTTCTTAGGGGCTTTCTCTTAGGTTTGTAAGCTGAGAGAAAGGCTTCACATAGCTGCTATGTTCCACATCTCACAGGTTTGTAAGCTAGAGGATGTCTCATATAGTTGCATTAATCAACAAGTCATGGGTTAAGTGGTTGCAACAAGAAACCAATTAAAAATATATTAGTTGCAACTAGAAGTGGAGACATTACTATTTGTGGAGAAAGTAGTTATAAGTGGATAAGTGGTCAGAAGTGGGTTAGCCCCAAAAAGAAGGAAGTTGGTTAGAGTTGGTTAGAAGAGGAAGCTACTTGGAGAAATATAAATAAGAGAGCAAGGGTCTCTTATGAGTGAATCTCTTGAGTATATTGAAGATATATGATGATGAAATATTCATTGCAGTTTCAAAAAGTTTTTGACGGTGAAAGTTTCAGAGGTTTAAAAAACCCTAATTTTATAAAGTAGTACGCGGGTTGTAATGGGCCAAAGCGCGTATGTACGCGGGTTGAAGGAGAGCAAGGCGTGTACAGTTGGGAAGGACATGAAAAATTTGAGTAAGTGTTGGTGCCAGGTTCCTAAAGTTTGAAGCAAGTTCCAGATTAGCATTCTACAGGTTCATATCTGCTATAGAGGTTCTAGTTGTTGATGATTACAACTGCATGAGACATCCTCCAGGACACAGACTAAGTGAGTCGGTCTGTGAGAGAGCCCATGAGTTGGGTGTGCCCATGAGATGGGTGTGTTGTTCCTCTCCGAGACAAAGATGGAACGTTGTGTGCCCCTGTGTGGGGTGAGGAAGCCCATGAGTTGGGTGTGCCCATGAGATGGGTGTGTTCCTCTTTGAGATAGAGATGGAATGTTGTGTGCCCCTGTGTGGGGTGAGGAAGCCCATGAGTTGGGTGTGTGGTTCTCTCTGAGACGAATATGAAACGATGTGTACCCTTGTGAGGGGTGAAGGAACCCATGTGATGGGTTTACTGTTCTCCTCTATTCAGAGAGTTGAGATGATGTGATACTCTAGATGATTCTCTTGTGAGACACAGTGAGATAGAGATCTGTTGAGTAAGACGTTCCTGTGGCTGAGCACAAGTGGACGTGATCCTAGTGGATGAGCACTAGTGAATGTATATTTTGATGATTCTCTTGTGAGACGCAGTGAGATAGAGACTTGGACGTCCCTATGGCTGAGCACAGGTAGGATGTGCCCCTAGTGGCTGAGCACTAGTGGGTGTATGAGATCCCTTGCTATATTGTCCAAGAGTTAGACTTACCTATATCCCTAATTGTGATAATTGTGATGTAAAGGGTACAGGTCGACCCCACCATAAAGTGAAAGATAATTAATGTAAAAGATAATTAATATGGTAATTATTAATTATATTTTGAGTTATTGAGGTCAGCCCTATTGTGCCAATAGACACATGATTTGATGTTATAAATCTTGTATAAATAAAGGTGAATCCCCATTGAGGAAATACACTTATCATTGTGTCATCTCATGATTTCAGAAGTTGTGGTATGAAATTATGAGAATTACAACACCCTCTTGTGTACTAGGTTTGGTGATGGTGTGGGAGGTGTTTCTCTTGAAGAATATAGCAAAGGATTGGTTGGGTTTTCTTCCTTTGTTGAGAAGGGTTTCTCAAGATACTTCTTGTGTTCTTATGCATGGTTATTCTTCTTGTGATCTTGGTTTAGTACAATTAGCTAATGTATTGTTGCAGTAGTTATGGTTCAGTTCATGCTAAAGATAAAATTAATTAAACCTCATACTTGAGCTAAACCATAGTGAAAATTCAACATGGTATCAGAGCAGTACTTGAAGAATACTTTTTCACATCAGAAAAAGGTAGTCATGGGAGATAAAGGGCTGCTAAACCCTTGCCACTGATATAAGGAAAAGAAGGCCATACCCCTCAATTTTCTGTGGAGTTTTTGGTGATTTCATTCCAACTAATTGGTGACCTCAGTCCAACCATGGAGAGGGATCGGGTGAGGCCTCTAGTCTGTTGTTTTCTTTGTTTTGGGCAGGTACTGTGAAGAGGAGTGTAGCCACAGGGCTAGAGGAGACTTGAACTGTGTGGAGGAGGGCTGCTATCGGTGCTTAGAGGGTTGCCACAAGCCAGTTAGAGGATCGACCAACCTAGGAGAGGCCAGCCACAACCTACAATAGGTTCGAACTAGGGAGATAAGGCTGTTGGAGGCCTAGAAAAGGTGGCTGTGTGTTTTGGAGGTCTGTAAGACAGTCCTAGGGAGACCGAAGTCTGCTGGGAAAATTCTAGGAAATTCTAGGCAGTGTTGGGGGTTGTTACAACCTCCCTAGCAACAATATTGAGGGTTGCCACTATGGTTGTAACATCCAATACAACAACATATTTTTGGGGGCAGGTTTGAGTGCTATTTGAGGGCTATTACAGGTATGCAACATGTAGATAAGAGGGTTGTTACAACCACCTTGTACAACAATGTTTGGAGTAGAATTGAGGACAGTCTATGGAAGCTCGTAGTAGGTTGTACCAGACCTGTGATAAGGGTTGTTTAGTGCGAGCTTAAGGTCTGTCTTGAGGCCGGATTTGTGACAACATTAAGGGTAGTTCTGAGGCCTGTCCTATAGCAAAGATCAAAGAAAGTTTTACCAGGGATGTTAGCTACAATTTGAGGCATGTTCCGGGTACTTATCCTGAGAAGAATTTTAGAGAAATTCAAGAATTCTTTTGGACAGTCAGAGAAGCAGATATATATAAAGTAGGAAGAAAATATTTTGAAGGTCTTGTTGCAGTATAACTATGAAGGGAATCTTTTGATTAGGGAAAGGACTTATTATGGCATAAGAAGACAACGAATGAAAGCTACAGATCACATATGATCTAGGGCAGACTTTCCTGTATGCAAGGCCCATTCTAGAGTATGTTAGGCCGAGTTTTTCCTGAGATTTATGACAGTCTTTGGGTGGACTTGAGGTCGAATTTCAGGTCTCTTCTAGGCACATATTCCAGCGAAATCTGAGGCATATTCTTGGGCAGTGAAAAGAGACTTTTTGAGTCAGCATGTTGAAGACGACTTTGAGACAGTTTGGACAAAGAAACTACAAGGTTGATGTAGAGACTTGTATGGTACAAGGTGGCTACAGGGGAAGACGAGTCTATTTATAGAATGTAGCAGTGGCAGGTGGCCACAAGAAGCTACATCAACATAATTTGCCTCCTAGTCTACGGTAAACAAGCAAGGAATATCATTGTTCAAC
>WSFP011416090.1:0-23722 GCA_009831015.1 Picea engelmannii
TTGCCTTCTTCTTTCTGTCTTGAGTCTCATCCATTCTTTTCTTGCCTCTGCAACCGATTTAGGCTTTGCATAATTTGAGAATTTATTTGATTATTTTCTCTCATTGTCTACTTTATAAATTTGCACTTATATTTTCAAGATTCTCACAGTCTCCATTAACATTTATGGCTCTACTCTTCTCATGTGTCCATTAGACTTTGTCTCTGCATTACCAACGTTGATGTTTTGACCTTTGGCTTCTCTCTCACAAATGAAGGATCCCTCTCCTTCCTCCATGTCCCAAATCTGGATTCTTAGCTTGAAATGATATTTTTGTATCCCCTAATTATGCAAAATGTGAAAGCATCCATTTTTGTTAGAATTATGCATATTATAGAAAAAAAAATCAATTAATGCTACAGTTGTCTTTATGTTCAATTCATGAAGAAATATATCATAATTCTCCAAATTATAATAATTCCAATTTATTATCCTCTAAATTAGATTTCCAATGACTATTTCCTTTCCTCAATCTAATCTCTGAGCTCAAATTTATGGCTTCCTGAAAAAATCATTTTCACCCCACATACACTTTCTCCACTGGTGTAGTTTTATTGAGAGGACAACTTATGTCAATTGTAGAAGAAAATATGTTAGGAAGTAGAGAAAAATTTTTAGGAGACATAGATAATAATAATGAAAAGAAATTCACAACAACTCTCATATTTTCAATCTGATTCTCTAGTAAAAAACTGCAGAAATCTAGAAATGACAACTTTGTCATTTTTCACCCCTTTTTCCAGACTTGGATTTTTTAGCAAAAATGGATATCTCTCAATCTGTGCACTTATGAAAAAAATTCACTAATTCAAATTTGTTTGTCTTCATGAATGTATAAAATGATTAGTACATAAAATTTTCCCTTTTTTTTTTATCTGGGGTCACTTTTCCTCTGAAAACCTCAAAAATCCCCAAAAAGTGACCTGGAATAGTGGATTTTGTCCTATTTCAGCATCCACTTTCCAATCCTCTTAGAATTTATTCAGTTCCTTCATGGTTTTTTTCCACGTATTCTTTCTGGACTCTCTCCAATAATTTTAGCTTAATCTGGATCTCTTCCAATGATCTGGCCCCATATCTATAAAAACCGTTATTTTTCAATTTCTAACAAATCTAAGCAGAAATGGACAATGGCCCTCCCTATCACTTTTTTTATATATTCTCTCTGTGAACAAGACCCAGAAGTTTCATCTCAATCTGACTTAATATTCTTTGATTATGGCTAAAATAAGAAATGGCTACTATTTTTTTCTTAGACTGGTAGTGTTTTTTTTAGACTGATGGATAATCTTGTCTACGTGACACTCTGCTGACATAGTTTATGATATGGTTCTAACCTAGCTACTAATGTGGCCTTGGATACTGAGGTATCAAGTATGAAATTCTTCATATTTGACCCCACTTAATATTTTTTGATATCCAGTATTCAGGTATCGGCCCACCAGGATATTGAATATCAACTCCTTGCACTTGACACTACTCATATATTTCCAATATTCAGTATCTAGGGTACCATCCCACCGGACTACCGCACTCAACTTCAATCTAGCTCTCCCAAATGATTCCAGTCCGATCTGATCTATCGTCCCACTAGGCTATCCCACACAAACCTCCAACACAACTCATGATCTAACACCAGTCCATTGGGCAATTGGCCCACCGAGACATCGACCACCATGCGCAACTTCCATCCAAATGGATCTGACACCGATCCACTAAGCCACCGCCCACTAGGTCTCTGACCTATCGCTTAATCTCACACACCCTCCAACCAGAAAATTCTGGCTCGACATCGACCCATTGGGCACTAGAACACCCCCACACACACCCATGACAATAACCCTTTTGATCTAGTGAACATGCTTTTCTCGTGGGGAGAGGTTCCAAAAGCCAAAAAAATATGTTGCACGTGGGCTCCATAGGGTTCTTTGGCTCTCTCTGCTTCACACACAAGCCATAAAGGGTTGTATTTTGTTTATAATCCATTCACTCAAACTCCTCCCCATGCATGTGGGATTAATAAATAACGCCCATCGCAGATCAACTGTTGTGAATCCATCGCAGGGTTAAATCGACGGCTCTTTGCGTTGTCGCACTAGAAGGCACAAATATCGATTTTGTGCTCCAATTCGACCAAATGATGGCTCATTGGAAATCTAGGGCCATGGAGAATCACCTGAACACAGTTTCCATGCCAATCTGGGCACTATTAAACCACAATATTCTCACCCCGACGTTGTCCATAGCAATACAATTTCCGTCAAAAGAAAATAAATATCCTCATGCAAACAAATTTTGTTGTCCCGTAGAAAAATAATTAATTTCGAAAGAAAATCTCAATCATGTAGTATACCATTGAAGTCTTGGTGTTGTAACCTACATCTCTTATACCACTTTCTAATAGACTCAGATTAGCAAACCCAAAACAATTTTCTCGTAGCTCTGATCTGAAATGTACGCACTGCTTGGGTACTTCTAAATTCACCCCCTTGAGCTGATTTCAAAATTCTGATACCAATTAATTAATAATTAAGCATGAAAGAAATACAATAAAATCACATGCATTAATCAAGATTCATGCTACACTATAAAATAAATGAACAATATGTCATGCACAGCAATAACCAGCAATCACGGATATTATCAAAACATATTTCAAATTTAATAATTAATACGCAGCGGAAATAAATATAAAAGAAGAGAAAACTATGACAGAGATAACTTATCTTTAATTAAACCAATCACCAACTGGTTGCAAACCAAGGACTTTCCACCCAACCTTAGACATTGTTGTTCCAAGTCTCAACAGGTCACCCTGAGCCAAGGCTATGAATCCACAAGGATGGGTCTCAAACTGACACTCAGCTTCGCAAATGAGTCAGCAATCAAGCTCTCACAGTTTTCTCAACACACAACAAATCCAGTTTATCAACTCTCATTCCCTTCATCCTACACCACCCAAAGAAAATGAACCCCCTTCACTACCACATAGCCCCTCAAGTTGTCCACCTTGTTATGGTGATTTTTGTCACACTCCAAGCATATTTCTTTGATGGCCTTCTGTTTCCCTCTACGGACTTAAATCCCCCATTGTTCTCATTCTAGAGTCAAAAATTAAAAATTTTGTACATATACGCGAGCCACAATTAGACAACTCATGTATACGTAGGTTTCTCCATTATCGCCCGTGTACATCAAGTTTTGTGCTCAAAAATTAAAAAATATGTTGGGTTTCCATGTCATGTCACGAGATCCATGATCCTTGACCTTCCATATACTAGAAACGCTCCAACCCGACCCTTCAAGTCCATTTGGAGGCTATAAATTGAGCCATACATAATCCTTTAAGGAAGGGAAAAAGGAGAGCAAATACACTCTGGAGAAATTTCACTTCATATTGAGTCTTCATCCCTTTGTCCTTGAAAGTCTGGACTCCTTTTGTCTTCAGCCCCCCCAAGCTCTTCCTATCTTGAGAAGGAGAAATTCAATTACTCCTACTAATTATGAGCTTGCCTTTATGGGGGATTGAAGTGGTGAAGGCCCAGGTGGAGGGACTTAGTTTCTCGGTTCTGATATGGTTTGTCACCTATGTACTTTTGTTGATTATAGTAATAGAAATACTTTTTTTCTCGTCCAATTATATGTTGCAAATATTTGTATTACTTTCCATGGGCATATTTGTTATACATGTTAAAGGATTATGCTAGCTTATATGCTAACATTTCATATAATTTCCATATTCTTGAGTATCTTGGATGTTGAGGACAAATTGCAGGTATCAAGCGTTGGATCATGAGCTCAACCATGGTATTCTTTGGACGTCTAAAGGAGGTAGTCTTCTAGCCTTCCTTTTTGTTAGCATTACCATTTGTCTAGCATACTTGAGATTAGAGTTAATTTACGAGTGTCATTCCATTTGTTGTGGTTTACCCCAATCCATAGATATTTTTTCCTCATAACAGAATTGGTGACTCCGTTGGGGAGATATCCCTTTTGGGGTTATTTGGTGGCTTTTCTCCTTCATTGTTCTTTGTTTTCCTAAGTTTATGTGTCGCATGTTTCTTGACATCCTCTATTTTTCTTTGTATCTAAGTTTATTGGCCTAACCCTTACCCATTCAGTGTCTTTCTTGGCATATATGGAGTTTCCATTGACAGTCGCATACATATGCGTGTTGTCTGTGTTTAGGGCACGTACATAGGCTTTTGTTCCCTGGATATTTACATACACTATTTTCTAAGTCTTTTTGGCTAGGTTTAGTTTTTTTCGGGTGAGATTTGTTGGTTGTTGAGACTTCTCAGGTCCCTGTCTTGTCTGTTGAGTGCCTACATAGTGATAGGAAGCTGCGTCATTGTTGAATTTTTTGGGAAAACTAATTTCTTGTCATTTTTCTCATTTGTTGTCCTTACACTACTGGTTTGGGTAGTCACTTCTTGGTGTCATGCTTGTCTTGTATTATTGTGCTTGTAGTAGGGTCTACTTGAGAGGTTGTTTAATCAGTCCTTTCATTTTCATTTCATTATATTGAAAATACGAAAAAAAATAAAAAAAAATAAAAACATTTTATTTAGAGAATTTGCACTTTTGTCTACATTACATTAGTTATGGCATGTTAACAAAGATCGCACTTCATTGAAACTAAAGAGATTGCATCCTATGCACATCATTTAGAAGCATACCATTTCTTTGAAAAACAATACTAGTACTTAGCAATGTTTTTACATTTGTTTTTTTTATATGCTAAGTCATAACATCGTTAGTTTCACGATCGCACCTCTTGAGTAAGAAGAAGCCACTAAAATTAACATTGAATAATTAAAATTGATTAGAAACGATTTTATTTTTAAGAGTACACAAACACGCTTAGGATCTAAGGCCTTGGAATAGGATTTTGTCAGTAAACTTCTCTGAGGCTATAAAACTCAATGTATGGGTTTGACCAGAGAGTGATGAAACCCATTGTATAATTGGTGTCCTTGGGATGCTCTGCTTACATTGGAGTTAAGAACGAAGTCGTGTGAAGTTGGTTGCAGAGATATCCCTTTAATACCTTCCTAGCGTCAAATATATTTATGGGGTTTTATTCGTATATGGGGGTTTCGCTAGTGCCTTTACCTCCATGAGAGGCGGTAATTTCGAGACTTCAGGCTTTGCTACCCTACCCATACAATGAATCAGACAAGTGAATGCTCGCCCGAGCATTGGTTATACCATGGTGACCATAGTTGCTTGAAGGGGTTATTCTGTAGGTACCCTGAGTCATATAGAGGTGGGAAAACACACAAACTTTATGGAGGATTTTCTCTCCGAAGGAATATGACCGACTACATTGTGAATCCCACAAGGGTCCTTATAACCGATTATGTTACCTCCACTCTATTATTCGAGATTCTCATCCCCTCCTGGGAGAGGCATACCTTCTTTAGTTTGGTAGGTCCCTTCAACCATCATATCTTGTTTGTGTGCATTGGCCTTTAGTTTTGTTTAGGAGTGTTCTCTTTGTTTATTAGGTAGCCTTAGGATTTCTTTTTACATTGCAAGTTCTAAGTCATCGTGGAGAAATACCAACCTCCATGTCAGTCTCACCATCTTCTAAGTCAAGTACCACAGTTTGGTATGTTATCGAAGCCGCCTCCTAAAAGGTGTAGAGTTAAAAAAACATGGTACATATGTCTCCATCACTCAAGCTCATGATCATCCTACCATGAGTATTGATTCAGATATGAATGTGTCAGGAATCCATTCAACTCCAGCCTCTGTTATGGTTAGTGGAGTCCCGTCAAATCCATCATCATCAGTTTTTTTTTTACTCTAGAGAATCCCTCACTTAATGCTACCCAGCCCATGGTCTTTGTTCAGTCCATGGGGACGAATCTTTTTTTATTCCCAAAATTTATGCCTAATAATAGTACTTAGTTTATGCCTTGGGCCTCTAATCCTTTCTCTTTTGGTATGCTAGATATGAATTCACACTTGTCATCCTATGTTTTGACGTCTAATGTAAATCCTAGTTTTGGGTTTGGGATCACGACGCCTCCTTATACTCCTTTCTCGTTTGGTGGGGGTCATATCCCTTAACCAACTCCCATAGTAGGAGATTGGAATCCTCCTTCTCCAAACCCAATATTATCTATAATTCTCAAGGGTGGAGTGCACAAACGGGTGGTCCTTTTACTTTTTATATCCCGTATGTCCATCCTTCTTCCACAATGTTGCTTCCTATGAATTTTTTTCTTATGGAAAACCTTCCTCTAACCTCTAGTGTTCCATCAGGGGGGTGTCAATTTCATAGTATGGGAAACCCCCCACACGAATTTCCTTCGTCTAGGGGAAATATATATCCTCACACGAGTAATACATATCATGTCGCTTTCTCCTCACAAGTCGCCTCCTCGGTGATGATGCCCTTACAATCATTTATGAATCAGTTGGTAGGAGGGTACGACCATGCCAAACATGGCCATGGTGTATACCAAAACCCTTCTTGGCCTGTGATCTCTCAAAACCAGTATTTCTTAGGAGCATGGTCCTAGAGACTTCCACCACGACTCCCTTTTATGGCCACGTTAAATTTGCTAGACTTGTCAAAATTGATGAACGACCCAGTGCATCATGATCTGTCATGGCCCCCTATTCTTACCAAGATTCTCTCTTACATTCTTAAGTTTAAGGGTAAGAGTGGTGAGGACCCAAGTGATCACATGACTACCTTTCATCTATGGTGCTTTTCTAACTCCCTTAATGATGATTATATTCACTTAAGATTGTTTCAATTCACCCTTATGAGGGTTTTCGTGAAATGGTACATTGAGTTATCTGGGAGCACTTACCGAACTTTCAATGAGTTGGTCTTGGTTTTTCTCAACCACTTTCAATTGTTGCTTCATTATGATGTCAGCATAGAAATTTTGTCGGATTTTTGTCAATATAAATCCACCCACATCTCAGTTCATATTCAAGAGTGGAGTAAAAGGAAGCAGTTGATTAAAGCTTACATTCCTCCAGATTTTATGTTGGAATGGTTCCTCAAATCCCTATTGCCTTACATTTTGAAGGATGTTTCTACATATGGAGTGACGTCTAAGGAAGAGGCCATCTTTAAAGCCCAACAATTGGATCTTATATATGCTTAACCTAGGATGCTCTACGAAATTATTTCTGACGCACCGCGGTTGAATTATGATCCTAGACAAAATCCTGGGCCTCATGACAATGGCATCATAGGCTCTGTGAATTCCAAGTCTACAGACTAGCTGATGAACCAACTGAAAGATTTTTCTCTTAACCAGTATACAGAAGGACAAGCTATAGCTTCATCCTCATCCACCCAGTCGGCGGATGTACATTCTGTGTAGTTGATGAACCTAAAAGGTAATCAGCAACCTCGAGGGAATAAGAAGAAAAGTCATAATAATAATCGCAATGGTGGGAATAATAATAACAATAATAAAAGAAAGGATGACCATAATAATGATAAATATAATAATAACACTAGTGAGGGAAATAAATAAAAGAGGAAGGTGAAGTTTCCATGTAAGCTTTGCAAAACAGATCACCTTACCCACCTATTCCCCAGAATTGAGGAAGCCTCGAGGCTCATAGCACAGCATCCTACTGTGTTGACTAATCTATTTCCACATAATCAAAATATGACCTCATGAGCCTCCAACACCAGAAATGCGTTGAGTGGAATTCAAAATCCCTCGGCACATGATGGTAGCCATCGATGCATCAATATGGTTCGATCTGAGGTTACTGTAGCCACTAGGACTAGCGATTATGGTTCTTCGCAACCTATTTTAGGTCCAGATCCTCCTCTTCCAGAAACACCTTTCCTTGCATTCCGAAAGGATTCCTTAAGCGCTCTAATCATAATCCCAATGCCAGATCCACGCAAAATTACTTGATTGTTGAGGATTTGGGCCAAACCTCGTGTGCGATGTCATCTTTGGAGGTACTCCAGATGTTTCCAACATAAAGGAATTTCTTGCTATCTGCATTGGGAACTCTAGACTCGAGTGGCTCAAAACTTATCAAGTTCTATGTCGAGGATTTCAAGCCTTGATTACCTTACCATATGGCCTTTCAAATCCATGTGTATGGTATGAATATTACCATCAAACATATTTTCATTGATGAAGGTACTTCGACATCTATAATGTCTTTATCTTGTTGGAAATCTATTGGCTCTCTACCACTTTCTCAATCTATGACTGTGTTAACTGCATTTGTTGGATGTTCTTTCAGACCCCATGGTATCCTTCCCACTTTCCCAATCCAATTAGGTGGTAATATTATGGAGGTCAAGGTTGAGGTCGTTGATGAACCCCTTGACTACAATCTTTTACTGGGGTGTAATTGGACTTATGCTATGACAGCCATTGTGTCATCGGTATTCCACGTTTTATGCTTTCCTCGCGAAGGGAAGATTGTGATGATTGACCAATTATCTTTTGTGCATCCTATTTCTTATGCATCGGTGGGACCTTCAGTCCCCGTTATTGATAATTCTCAGCAGGAAACTGAGAATGTTGGTTTTGGAATGTATTCCTCCTTGATGGGAACTTTTAATTTTTCGACACCAATATTGTACATTAATACCATCTCCAATGAGTCTCCATCGTCATTGAGGTTTGTTCCATTCTGTACTTCATATCTTAATGACCCATGGACCCTACCTTCTCTAGATACGTCATACGAAGTTCACTCACACATCGAGATGGCGATGTCATTGTCTACAGTAGAGATTGAGTATCATGCTATACAAGAAGTTGTTGCGAACCCGGATCCTTCCTCCTCGCGGATGGAAGAGGTGGATCTAGACTTAGAGCCCATATGGGTTGCACACTCATCTAGTTCACATGACTACCTCAATGATACTTTATCCTCAGATGAAGCCATCTTAGAGTCCATGTTGGGTCCTAATAGGCCTTGGGATGACCTTCATCATAGATCATATTTTCTCCCAGAGCTTGAGAGGATTGAACAGGATGAGTTTAGGTCCGCCATGAGTGAGATGGTTGGTCATTCCACAGTTCCATTAGATATGCATGTTATATATGATGAATGAAACATGGTGAATATTTCCCCTTCCATCATGATTGACATCTCTCGAACCACTGGTAAAATTGAAAACGTATATATCAGTGCATATTGTTCGCCTAAATAAATTCAAATTTATACCGATATCTTTAAGGAATTTTGAGATGTATTCTCTTGGTCGTATGAAGGGATGTTAGGGATAGATCCCAATATTTTCGAACATGAAATTAAAACTTATCTAAATGTTAAGCTCGTTCGACAACGAATTAGGGTCGTAAATCCTAGGAAGGCCCCCGTTATTAAGGCAGAGGTGGAGAAGCTTTTTAATGTTGACTTCATCTACCTGGTTCCCTTGACTAAATGGGTGCCCAATCCTATTCCCATAGATAAGAAGTAGGGAATCATTCGTGTATGTATGGATTTTAATGACCTGAATAAAGTATGTCCTAAAGATAACTTCCCCACTCCCTTTATTGATCATATTATTGATGAGTGTGCGGAAAGTGAAGTATTTTCTTTTATGGACGGATTTTTAGGTTACAATCAAATTCAAATTAAACCCGAGGATCAACATAAGACGGTGTTCATTTGTCCTTGGGGTACATTTTTGTACCGGAAAATGCCTTCGGCCTTAAAAACATTGAAGCAACTTTTCAACATACCATGACCTTCACGTTCCATGACCTTAAGAATATAGTCTAAACCTATATAGACGATCTCGTTGCTCACTCTCACAAGAGGGTTGATCTTCAAACTCACCTTTGACTACTAATTGAAATATGTTGCTACTATCGCATTCGCTTGAACCCTCACAAATGCATACTTTGTGTCAGGTCTAGACACCTTTTGGGATTCATAGTTTCTGAGCATGGGATCATGGTGAATCCCATGAAGGTTGAGTAAATACTTTTATTTCCTCCCCCGCGCAATATTTGATAACTTCATGGTTTATAGGAAAAGGATAACTTCATGCACAGTTTCATAGCTAACTATTCCAATACAACTAAGGGTTTCATGCATCTCTTGAAAAAGGATACTCTGTTCATATGGGATGAGCGAACCCAAGAGTTCGTTGATCCTCTTAAGAAATCCCTGGTGTTGGCACCTCTATTGAAGCCCCTGGACTATAGTAGATATTTCCTTCTATATATTTTCGCATCTGAAGGGATGGTTGGTATGGTTCTTATTTAGTAATATGACGAGCTCCATGAGAACGTTATCTATTACCTTAGCAGAAATCTAATTGGTCATGAACTCAAGTACTCTCACGTAGAGAATCTAGCCTTCGCAGTCGTCCATGCGGTTCATAGGTCACATCAATATATCTTACTATGCAAGACTACCATGGTTGTTGATATCAATCCATTTCAATACATCCTTACAAGGCGTATCATAGGGGGGAAATACAATAAATGGATTGTGATTTTGCAGGAGTTTGATCTTTATTTTACCTCCGTGAAATCTAAGAAATCGCTAGTTTGTTTTGGAACTGATGTCAGACTTCCCTAGGAAGGATGAGGATATTTTTCACGATGATTCATTCGTTTATGAACACATATTCCTTATCTCATATTCAGACCCCTGGTATGGATATATTATAATCTATCTTAAAACTCTTAAGCTTCCCCAACATCTTTCGAGAGATGACCGATGGTGTATACACCATCGGGCCAAAAACTACCTCATTATCAGCGACACTTTGTATCATCGAGGGGTGGATGTTATTTTGCGTCATTGTTTGACTCACGAGGAGGTTGAAGCCATTCTCAATGACTATCACATTGGGGCGTGTGGTAGTCACTTATTTGGGCTTGCGACATCCCAAAAAATATTGCGAGCTGGTTATTTTTGGCCATCAATTTTTAAATATTACATGGAAGCGATCAAGAAAGGTCACCCTTGCCAGGTGTTTGTTTGTAATATGCACTCGCACCCCACCCCTCTTCACACAATCATCATCGTAGGTCCCTTAACCAAGTAGGGGGTGGACTTCATGGACTACAACCCAACCTCGACTGGGGGGCACCATCATATTATCATGTTCGTGGATTATTTTACTAAATTGGTTGAGGCAGTGCCTACCATTAAATATGATGGTGAGACTGCAACACTTTTAATATTCAATCAAATTATAGCTCGGTCTGGAATACCGAAAGATATTGTCATTGATCATGGCAATCACTTCCAAAATGAGATGATTACATATTTAGTGTCAAAACTAGGGTTTAAACAAGATCATTCATCGCACTATTATTCCTAGGCAAATGGACAAGTAGAGGTCGTGAATAAATCTCTAAAATACATTTTGCAAAAAATTGTCAGGCAGAGTAAATCCAACTAACACGTGATGCTTTACCCTGCTCTATGGGCTTACCGAATGGTAGTAAATAGTTCCATTTCTTTCTCATTGTTTCAGTTAGTCCATGGAGTGGAGTTGGTCCTTCCTATTGAATGTGAAATCCCTTCTCTTAAGTTAGCAGTCGAGCTCCTACCTAACATGACTGATCTCAAAGAATGCCTCGTACACTTGAGCAGCTCGATGAGAAGCGTCAAGATATCGATGTAGCCATCGAGGTGAATAAATGACGTGTTAAGGTCCAGTACGATAAGTCTGTCCATCCCCGGAAGTATATTGAGGGTGACTTGGTTCTTGTTTATGACCAAGCTAAAGAACCGTTGGGGGTAGGAAAAATCAATCCCATGTGGCACGGTCCTTATATCGTGAGACGTGTCCTCAACAAAGGAGCCTACAAGTTAGAATATTATGAAGGGAATGTGTTAGACAAGCCCATAAATGGGATCTACCTTAAAAGGTATTATGCTTGAGCCCTCAATCTCAAGCGTGACCTTTGTATACTAGTGTTAGTTAGTGTATATATTTTTCTCTTTATTTATTTTGTGTCGTCGGCTTGCTTATTGAGTTTTCCCTTGGTTGGAAGATGTCAAAAGGATCATCGGTGTTCTTAGGATTCGTAGATGGTGCCAGTCACCAAACTCGGAACATGGCTTCCACCGCTTGGGTTATCTATTCACCTAAGGGACAATTGGTGTCTTCAGGAGGTGCTTGCCTGGAGCCATCCACGACCAATGTGGTTGAGTATAGCACCGTTATAGAGATATTACATGATGACATTTCACATGGTGTTTGATATTTATAAGTTCGCTTGGATTCCCAATTAGTGGTACGTCAATTGAATGGTAGGTATCGTATAAGAGATCCTACATTACTTCGTCATTTCCTTGGGTATGAATTTTGGAACGATATTTTGATTTTATTACTTATAATCATATACCTAGAAGTTCTAACCAAGTATCTAATGCATATGATAATTACATTTTATATTAGCATCTATCACATAACTAAGTAAAGAAGACACACATACATTCATCCAATGTAAGATATGCAAGTAAAGTCGAAGAGAAAATTATTTTTATATTTCATCCTTTAAGTCCAAAAAATATGGTGTCATAGTGCAAAATTGGGATTGTGGCCCTAAAAATACAGATACGATCATTACATCATATAACCATGGCATCTAAGCTTGAGGTCCCAGATGTGTGTCATGATAGCACACTATAGCATTCACGAGACGTCAAAAGATTCTCACCCATGCACGAGGTACACCCACAACCTGCCTCTGCATAGCCTCTACTAGGTACTCCACTTGGACCATAGAAATCATGTGCATCAAAAGAGATAAGTCTCCCTGCACGTTCTGAAGGAATCTCTCTGTGTCCCCACCAACCATCTCATCTCCTTATCCCCTGTGTCGATGCCATGGGTATCCATCTGGTCATCGTGGACTTATATCTGTGTAAAAGAAATAAACGTCAATATATGATAACATACAAAAACATTTGCATTTTTTTGCATTTATCAAATCAAAAAACACAAAAAAAAAAATTTTTACCAATATCTCCAAAGGAAGATCATGGTGGTAATGGCATGTCACAATCCCCTCAGTATTTGATCCCCTCATAGGGATAGTCATCGATGGCGATAATATGTCATCGCCACCAGTGAAAGAATGCATCGTTATAGGGGGTTGGTACCCTACCACCTCCCAACTGCCTCATCACATCGGTCCACCGGGTCATGGTTGTATCGTGTAGATCATGTGGAAGAACTTCCACTCTAGGGATACAAGATGGAACCCTCGCAAAGAAAAAACTACACAAAATGGATGCAAAATTGAAGTTCCTCATCCTCCTGAGTTCTCAGTGGGTCGGTTGGCTCTTCATGTTGGCCAGTAATGAGGTGCACCAATCATAAACCATGGGTCTCAAACACTCCACAGCATAGAACATAAGTGGCCTCAATGCTTGATGCAATGAGGTCTATCATGATATCCATGTGAGTACTAAGACGATGATCTTCAGACTTAGGTTCTCAATCACCCTAATAGGGATTTGGCTCCCCACTTTATCTATGTTTGCAACACAGTAGGTGGAAATGTACTCCTCCATGGACCTCCCACCTCTATCCCCTCGGGCCTTGAGATTCACCACCTTGCCTCGGAGAGACAACCCTATGATAAAGTAGATGTTGTCCACCTCAATTCTCAATGGTTTCCCATCAATATTGAAGGCCTCAATCTCCAGATCCCAGTAGTTTATCAATGTTTGTAGAAACCTCACTTGGGTCCTCATTCATTTTATGGCCAAAAATTTATAGAACCCACATATTTGCAAAGATTTTTGGGCCCTCACATCTCTTTCTATTGTAGAATCAACCTCCTCATGCTCCCTCTCTCTCCATTCAATCACCATCCTGCAAAGGAAACATCAAATTTTGAGTCACATTTTATTAAAAAACTTATTCACGGAGTTGTATGTGGGATACAATTATAACAATCACATATAGGGCTCCATATATGTGGGAAGGCTTCGCTTTTCCTATGTACATGGGGTCGTATACATGGCCCGATGAACTATAGTCCGCGTACACACTATTTTTGACCTTACAGCCTCAAAAACTCAAAAATTAAAGACTAAACCTAAAACTTAAACCATGGAAATGGAAGAGTACAGGATGAGCACTTACTTGGTCTAGACGGTTTTGAATTTCGTCTATTATAGATCTCAGAATCGTCACTGAAATATCGTGGGTGAAATGCGATGCAGGAGCATTGGCTTTCAATATCAAGTGCAAATGTGCCTAGAAAAAAAAGAACATTGTGAACCATTCATAAAGGTGTCTAGCTAGCAAGTAGACATGGGGATAGAAGATTCTAATTAATTAGGTGTCAGTCAGTGAATAACTCATGTAACGAATCCCTAAAGAAAGGGAATGACTAGAGTAGATAGTACTTGTCTGCAGTTAGTAGTTAGATGAGTCATAGGGGAAGTAATGATGGTTTTCTAAAAATAGTGTTAATTGTTGAATTGTAGAGGGAGAGTAGTTGAGGGTTTTTTTTTTTGAAAAACAAGAGCTTTGTAAGCCTACGACAGAACTCAAGTGAGGAGGTTCGATAGTAAGAGAATGGCCATGGGATGTTGTATCAGGCCATAGACAGTATTTTAGGGTTTTAAGAAATGCATGTACAGTTTTATTCCTCAATGAAAAAAAAGCAAGTTCATGATATTTGGGTTTTGTTTTCCTCTGTTACGTTTGGGAGGTACTGTAGTTGAGAATTTGATGTACAGTGCCATAGTATTAATGAAAGAAAGTTTATTTACTATGTGTGATTGTTTCTATATGATGGATATCGTGTGTTTGAGCAATGTAGTAGACATAGAGGCTCTGTGTGTAGCTATTATGTATGTGTGAACCCTGCAGAATCTATTTCAGGTGTAAGAGGACTCTGGAAATTAGAGTACCAGTGTATATTTGAAGTATACAAGCATTGGAAGCATACCGAATTCGTATTGAACATGAAACAGACTTGAGCGCGATGCCATGTGCAAATCGACTAGTAAAACTTCTCTGTGAACGTAGTTGGACTCTGTATAAGTGGACTGAAGGACAGAAGACGATATTTGCATCCAAATAGTAGTGTGAGAATGCGAGTTAGTGGTGTCAAGGGATGCGTAAAGGAGTATTCAAGAAGTGGGTGAATGGAGTGTAGTAATCGTTGGGTAGCTGCAGATATATGAAGTAGAATGTGCAGAGAAGGGTGGTCTTCAAAAGAATGAGGAAGAATAGGGTTGGAACTAGTGCGAGAACATAATAATTAGTTCAAGCATTCCCATGTGTCGACTCAGTAAGTCGAAGAGAAGTGCGCAGGCTGTACAACAAGTTGCTGAAGTCAAAGATTACAGATGAGAGATTTGAGAATGGTAATTTCTATTCGGAGAAATTACAGAGACATAATGATTTGAACACGCAGAAGCAACTGAAAGAATTAGATGGAGATCATGTGGTTGTTGTGCATTGGAAAATGGTCCAACAGTATAGATGGGCGAAGATTCATTTGAATAGTCAATGAATGACGTGGAGGTCTTAATGCATGGTTTTATGCATTGAGCAAATGAGCACCGAGGAAAAGAAGCTTAAACGTTTGTGTTGGTTAAATGATATTGTGATGGCCTTTGATTTCGATGTCGGGTCATACATGTTGAGTGGAAGAGCGTTGACATGGTGGGAAGAAATAACACCCTTTTTTGTGTTGTTTAAGTCATGAAGTAAGAAGTCCTTTGAATGAGTCAAGTGCATAAGCCTTAGATGATAGATCTTATGGTTATGAATGCTCAAGTGATTAGATGCGTGGAAGAGGCTCTTAAGCATGTGGAACAATGGTCCCTTGTGTGATAAGTGACTAGGTGCATGCATGGCACGAGGCTTTAAGCCTTTGAAGAAATGGGTTTGTGTGTGTAAGGTGAGGTGAGTGTTAAGCATAAAAGGGGGCTTAAGCAAGCTCATTGTAGAGTGGAGACAAGTATAGGAATAGATCCTAGAATGGAAAAAATACCTTAGTTTAGTTGAAGAGGGGTTGAAGAAGGAAAGTGCACCTCAGAGAGATTTGATTCTTGGTAAAGGAAGGTTTAGGAACAGACCTGCTATCAAAATGGCCTCAAAAGCACTATGTGGGTGAAAAACTCAAATGATATGGTAAAATTTCTTATTTTTACTATTTGTAGAAAATTTTCACCCACTTTATATAGTTTTTACTCTATCTTTCCTATTTTTTAGACCATATGAACTAATTGTGTAGTGTAAGACCTTGTTTGAAGTGGTTCTGTCTAGGGTTTCGTGGATTTCCAGCATTCTTTAGCCCATTCATGCCTATGGGAAGTATATACCATCACTGGAATATAGGTAGGCTCTCACCCCGATTTGCATTTTGCATCATCTTATGACCATGATTCATATTCCCTAGGTACAAACCCATTTTGTAGCAACACGAAACCTTCTCGCTGCCACTAGAAGTGTCGTTATTAAGTGGTAGAGACTTACCAAACATGGGTACGCTGGTTAGAACATGTTTTTCCATTTGGTGCCCATGCATAAGTTACTCCATAGGTTTGGGAGTACCTTATAGTCTTGATATGACTTTTTGTTTGAACCTCATTAATATTACTCAATCTCATTCTTACCCATGCCTATGGGACTCCCGCCAAGTCTTAGTTAAGCTCTTTTTCGACTCTTTAAAAAATGAAAATATTGTCGAGTGAACCTGTCTCTTTCACACTCAATAAAGGATTTTAAAGGATGTCAATTTTAGTATAAGTTTAACCCTTTTATGGACAAGATAGACTATTTATGAAAAAAGGAATACTCTAGTCACCTTAGTTTAGAAGAGTTCTCCTTGGTATTGTTTTATACTTTTTCGGGCCTAGGGGACTAAATCTACGAAAAATGACAATTTTCGAGTTAAGTTGTGATTGCATCCCATATCTACTGATGTCTTTCATTGGACCAGTACCTATATGACTTCAGTGATCATGGAAGATCAGATTGTACTGCATTGCATACAGATATCTTCAACTGATTTTGAGACTGGACTCCATTGTATTTTGTTCGTGACTATGATCACCTATGGCATATGCCTACTTTGTATTGCCTATTCATGGCCATGAATAGTTATTTTTTATACATCCACATGGATCTGCAGTGTAATTGAGATTGGAATCCATGTGTAAAGAGTCAATACGAATTGTAATATTCTCACGGGTGTTTAGTTCTTCCAATTGGGTCCTCACTACTCCACTCCTGGGAATTATAATGTATATCGGCCATCGTGATTGCTCCTCTAACCTAACACATTAGGGGGCATATGTTATAGCTATTTTTACCACACTCCATGCATCTTGCTTTGATGGCCTTCCCTTTCCCTCTACAGAATCAAATCCCCCATTGTGCTCATTCCAAAGTCAAAAATTCAAAATTCCATACATATACGCGAGCCACAATTAGACAACTCCCATATATGCAAGTTGCTCCATTACATCCTGCGTACATTAGGTTTTGTGCTCAAAAATTAAAAAATATGTCGAGTTTCCATACCATGTCACGAGATCCATGATCCTTGACCTTCCATATACTGGAAACGCTCTGACCCGACCCTTCAAATCCATTTGGAGGCTATAAGTTGAGCCATATACAAGCCTTTAAGGAAGGTAAAAAAGAGAGAAAAGACACTCTGGAGAAATTTCACTTCATATTTAGTTTGCATCCCTTTGTCCTTGAAAGTCTGAACTTCTTTTGTGTTCATACGCCCCAAGCTCTTCCTATCTTGAGAAGGAGAAACTCAATTACTCCTACTACTTGTTAGCTTGCCTTTATGGAGGATTGAAGTGGTGAAGGCCCAGGTGAAAGGACTCAGTTTCTCGGTTCTGATATGTGTCATTACAGAAGTTTGTCACCTATGTACTTTTGTTGATTACATTAATAGAAATGATTTTTTTTCTCATCCAATTATATGTTGAAAATGTTTGTATTACTTTCCATGGGCATATTTGTTATACATGTTAATGAATTATGTTATTTTATATGCTAATGTTTCATATAATTTCCATATCCTTGTGTATCTTGGATGTTGAGGACAAATTGCAGGTATCAAGCATTGGATCGTGATCTCAACCATGGTCTTCTTCAAATGTCTGGACGAGTTAGGATTCTAGCCTTCCTTTTTGTTAACATTACCATTTGTCTAGCATACTTGATATTATAGTTGATTTATGGGTGTCGTTTCGTCTGTTGTGGTTTATCCCAAGCCATAGAGAGATTTTCCTCGTAACACACCTCTTTACAAGGCTCCAATGCTTTTGATCAAGAAATAGCAATGTTGGAAACTCTCGGGATTCTCAACTATGGAAAGTTCTTTCTCAATTTTCATTATTCTCATGCCCACTGGAATCCCTCACTTTCTAGAATAATCAAAAATTAATTACAGTCGACCAACCATGGCTACCTTCAACAATTTGTTTTCCTTTCCCCATGCAAAACCAAGAAAGAGAAGAATAGTGAAATTAGAGAGGAACAACTCCAAAAATGAATTTTGAGTAAGAATGAATGGCCAACTCCCAAGACAATCAAGAATAGGAATTAAATATCAAAAGCACAATGTGGTCTTCCACCAAGAAGCTCAAATATCCCCCTCTTTCTCTCCAAATTCCAAGGTGGGTAAAATAAAATTGATTTAAAAAAGGTAAATTCTTAGCCTCTCGGATTTTCCCCTCTCTCATGGAATCAAAGCCCCTTATAACTCTTGTCCTTATCTATCTCATAGCCAGCGATTTATTTTATCATCAATAATTATCAAAGCATTACATTTTCTAGGAATTTTGACCTATTTTAACTGTTCATGCACTCCAGCCTTTTATCACATAAACAAAATACATTATTAATCTGGGGACTCAAAACTGGGGTATTACAAGTCTTCCATGTTTCTTTCTTGAGGAAGTTAATTGATGACAAAATCTCGGTCCAAACTATTTTACTAGAGAATGAAGAAGGTAAAATCATACTAGAACTAGAAACGATCCTTAAAACAAGGATAACGTAGCTGTGAAATAGAGAAATTACTGAGTACCTCGTCAAATGGAAGAACCTACCAGTGGAAGAGGTGGATTAGGAAGATGAGTTATTCATGCAGAAACACCTACGGTTAGTCAAGTGTTGCAGACAACTCTTGTTTGAAGGGGAGGGGCATGTTAATCCCTATACAAAGCCCCATTTTAAGTATAAAACCCCTAATTAAACCCTTAATATTGAATTACTACATTTCTAGTGTTATATTAATAGGTAGGCTCAAACCCTTCATTGTACCCTTTCATTATAAGTGTACCCTTTGTCTCATATATATATATATATATATACTAAGGAGACCTAGTCTTAGGATCATCTTATCTCATCTTATACATTGAATATATTGTAAACGGAGGTTTCCCCCTTAAAGTGGATTATTATTCATTGATTTTTTATCATTCTCGAGGCATTGGTTCATAACAAGAAAATCCTCAAGAACATATTATTTGTTTATGTCAGTGGTGTTGGTCATCCAAGAAGATTCTTGGTGCACAATGGGTCCATAGGTTTTTCCATACCATTGATATGGACCAAGAAGTTGGCACGTCCACGAGGAGATGAGAAGGCAAACAGGGGACTAGCAGAAAGTGAGGAGTCATTTCTACGCAACATTCAAGTTTACGTCGAAGGTCCCAGCGCAAAGGGAGATTTTGTTAAGGATCAAAGATATCATCTTCCATCGATATCCCAAAGACACCACATAGAAATTTGTATGTGCATACCATAATCCTATGGAGAAATTAAAGCAACTAGATAAGTGGTGCATGTGCTATTTAGGGTTGTTCAAACTTTGGTACATTGGTGAGACTAGTGCAGAAAAATTAGCAAATCTCAAAAAGAGGCCATTGTATGGGATGATAAATAAAAGTCGATTGAAGAAGTATCATGGCCCATAGGGTTCAAATGCACTTTGACAATAGGAATTGCATAAGAGGAAAGTGTGTAGTGGATAGGTACTACATAAGTTTAGAGTGGGACTTAGAGATAGAGTAGTCATAAAGACATAATGATTAGGTGGATTAGACAGGTCAAGAAAATAAGTCAATATGAGACAGGTCATACCCAAAATATATTTAGAAGATTCGGAGGAGGTTAAGGTGTAAATACATGAGTACAAACCAAAGGATAGAATAGATGGATATGACAGGTGGCCATCAGGATATAGGCGGATACGGTGGCGAAGAGGTAGGTAGTTAACACTAGGACATGGTACGATTGCATGGGTCAGTTATGGTGGTCATTACCAATGGTGCACTAACAGTTATGGTAATAAATCCTAATATTAGTTGGCAATAACGATGAGCGTCAGCACTAGGTAGACAGCTAAGAAACTAAATAGTGTGGAGGGAAAGTACCCAACTAGTATTTAATAATCGAATTCACCACTTCCATTCATTATTTTGCATAGAGAGAGAAGAGTGTTGAGCATAAAGAAGAGTGTAGAGAAGATAGTTAAGTGCAGAGTGACTGAAATGTTAAGAGCATTATAGTTTTAAGTGAATCAATGCCAAGAATTCAACACATGCAATCCTTCCTGGTCATGGTTGTCATGGTTGTCATGGTGAAACTAGAGTAGAGCTCATGAATAGAGGGTGGTAGTACAACAAACCAATGGTGCCAAGTAGTCAACCAAGGTAAAGGCTTCTGGAATAAATCTCAAAGAACGAAGGATATTTAAGGCAGTAAAGGACCAACACATGCCTAAGCCAAAAATCCTAACTAAGATAAACATTAGATCCCTCTATTAGGAAGGGTTCCCCAACTTAAATATGCAAATTACAACATACAAGATGAGGTGCAGATCCCTGAATTGTGCTTCGATGCATACGTAGAGGTTATTCCAGGGTCTAAGGGAAAATTGTTAGTGGTCACCAGGAAATGAGCCAAGCCCCTTAAAAAATCAGGGATATCTTCATTAGTGGATTTCCCACATTTCGGTCATATACCATACATCAATTCGTGTGTTTGGTTCTTACTCAACCAGTTGCATGGAGAGTTCCACTAGATAGACCAGGCATACCAGGTCGATGTTGATATAATGTGTCAAGTCTCGAGCCTTCCTGCAAAAGGATATTATCCGTCTAAGGTGATAACAGCTAAGGATGTTGTGTAAGAGGATGTGTACACAAAGTATGGTACACATAGAGGATCAAGAGGAGCAGTGATTTCATATATAAATGACACCAATGTTTGGATCTCCATGAAGTTATTTGCTTGCAAATTGATGCGCAAGTGCTGCAAGGATGAGTGCCCACTAGGTGTTACGGTAAATTACTCCCTATGGTCATTGGTTCATAAGCACAATAGATCAAAACCCAAGGAAACTTGTCTCAAACTCTATTAAACAATCAATCAAGACTAACTACTTATGATAACTAACTTTCAGGAAAAGGAAAAAAGAGTGCACCTGGAATCCTACATTTGGAGTAGATCCCACTTGACGTTTTTTCTATGGAATTCCTTCTCAACAACCTTCTGAAAGTCCTACGGACAAATAAATATGCAACTGCAAGAAATTATTTATCCGCTAACTAACTAATTGTAAACAATTTAGATTCAATGTTATATTCAAAAAAACATACATATAATATCATCATAATCATAAATAAACACAAAGAATCGGATGAAAATGAGATTTTTTTCATTAATGACATAAAAATGGGTTGGTTACAACCTGTAACCGTTCTGGCACCATCCTAGAACTAGGCTCGAGGTTCCTCCACCCAAGGCTGAAAATGTATAGGAGTGCCTCCAACACTCTGCACTCGAGTAGGTCCAAGGAAGATAAATTTGTTCTTCCTAGAAAGACAAGGCGAATGCAAATTCTAAAAACAAGGGTTTCCGTGTAGAGGGGACAATCTCAAACACTAGGGAAATAGGGCACTTGAAGGATAATCTCAAAAAGGCCAACATAATGGTGCATTTCTTAGCCATGTTTTTCCTCCACCCCAAGGCTCTCTTTTATACTCCATTTTGATGGTTGGAGTCACTATGTATGGGATTTAGGTATTTATGGAACGGAAAATCCCGTAAAATTTTCCCGAAATGGTGGGATTATATTTTTTTAAGCCAAAATTAACATGTACATGGGTTGCTAACAGGGCACCTACCTACGTATGCAAGTTGTTTTAAGGAAAGTTGTATACACTTTGACAAATGGGGTTTTTAAATAAGTTTTTGAGGAGGAAAAAGGGGATTTACGTACTAAAAGCAAGGAAATGGATGTAACATAGACCTATGAGTCATCATATGCATGTATAGGGGAAAATGAAATTATAACAGATGCCTCCTAATGTGTGAGGTCATAAGAGAAACTAATGATCAAAATACATTACAAAATTCATGAGATAGTGGAGGGGCCATTGGGTAGGAGTAGTTGAAGACCAGTCTCGGAACCGTACCTACAATAGAACAAGTAAAATACTCTCTTCTCAAGTCGAGCATTATCATGTTTGAGTATGTTGTAAGCATGGTCGCTAATCAAATACATTGCGGATCCATGAATGATAAAAATATGATTGATGTCCATGGCCACAAAAACTATACACAGTGGATCTATGTGATATATAAGAGAAGTAACCATGGCTAGGAGGAAATACACAGTGGATCCATGCAAAAATGTAGATCATAGAGACAAATAGATACACAATGGAGTTATGTCTCAGGATCAAATCAGAGGATATCTAGAGACAAATGAGTGAACAAACTAATCCTCTGCAAGTATTGATGTCTGAGGGTGGTACAATCAATATAAGTCAGGTAGGATCACAAAAGAGGTGATGCTCTTACTTCACCTAAAGTCTTCAATCTGACCATTTTGGTACGAGTATGCACTATGTGAATAAAGGAGTTGAAGTTGAACATATTGAGAAATCGTTTGATTACTGGTCATTGATGTATATCGTTAACAAAAGCAAGACAACCCATCAATGATGATAATGGGAGTCAAGGTACCTAGTACAATCTAACAAGTGTGAATAAATGATTTGATGTCGAACACCTAATAGAATCTATCAATTAGAGGACATTGATGTGTTCCCACTGTTAACAGCAAGGGAACCTTCCACTGATGACTGTAATCCCTAAGGTACTAATAAAAACTCTAGATCCCTATCCTAAAGAAAGATGTGTTGAAATTAATAGGAAGAGTCTGCTGGAAGGAAGGCATTAAGGCATCCTCCACCATCCATCACGAGGGGTATCAAAAGGCCAAATATTTGGAAGGACTCGAATGAAAATATTGTAAAGACCAAACTGAGGCATGACTATTTCATGCACCAGATGGAATAGCGTGTGGAACAGACTCTCTGAATAGTATCTAATGATGAAGACTACTGAAAAAGACGAGTAATCCACCAATGGGGTCAAATGGAAACCAAGGTACCGCAAAAATCCCTATGTGTGAAGCTTGTTGTTGATGTTGAACACAAGGGAAATTGGTCAATCATTGACCAATGATGGTTTATCATCTATTGAGCACAAGGTTACCTATCAATAATGAAAATAGGTCAAAGGTGCAACTTTAGGTCATTGTTGATTAAGGTTGGTTGTCATTGATGTCAACCCTTGAAGAAAGACCCGTAGCACAAAGGTTTGGGTAATGGACCCAATATTGTTTGATGTAAATATGACTCATTATTGTTTTGTCATTGTTGATAAGAAGTAAATATG
>WSFP011416091.1:0-23722 GCA_009831015.1 Picea engelmannii
ATAACCTTTAATTAATTAATAAATATTTAATTAGTATCTTTATACCAATCTTGTTTAATTAATACCATGTTAAGACAATTAATCCCCTAATTAATTTTTACTTAATAAACCTTAAACATTTATTCAACTAGGGTTGTTACATTCACAACAAGACACTAGCATTTTCATCAACCTTTTCTTTAGTCTCACATGACTAGTTTGGGATTAGTCAACAACCCTAACTTTAAATAATCATAACTATGTACCTGTAATAAATAAATATCTTTCTGGATTCTAGATTATTCTAGAGAGCAACCTTGTAGAGCGTTCCCTGCAAAGAATATTTGTTGAATGGATCTTAGAAAGCATCATCAAAAGAATTTATCCTCCCTTGAATTCCAACCTTCTTTTCTTCACCTTCCCTCTGAAATTAAGCTTAGATATACTTTGGTTACCTCAGTCACCTATAGATATTCAATATGCTCAAGTTTGATATAAAATGAGAGAGACTTGCCTCTTATTTATACTCTCCAAGTAGCTTCCTTAAAAGCATCTTCTAGGTCACTTTGCCCACTTTCCTTATTTTAGGGTTAACCCACTTCTAATTTATCCATTAAATTTATTATTTAAATAATTTATTTTGTATTCAATTTGAATTACAGTACACTCATCACTTCACTTTATTATTTACCTTCTAAAATCTCTTAAACCACTTTGACTACTTTGACCTTTTGGGGCTTCTAGATGACATATGAGGGTCCTCCAGCTTCGTAAGGCCATAACTCTCAAACCGTGAGGAGTTATGTGACGTTCCAGATACCACCAGAAATGGCATGAAATGTACTATCCATATAGAATAGTTGTTATGTTGCTTATATGTTTAGTATAATTCACTCATTAATTATCAATCCGGGATTCGTAATCAACAGAGTTACAAGACACCAGTAAGAAAGGTAATTTCTAATGTCACGAGTATAGAACTAGCTAGATTATGCATGCTGGAAACAAATCAAAATAGCAAACTACAATGCAATTTGGTTGTCTTTCACATAGAGGCTATCTGCTCCATTATGGCACATGCAAGTATGAGATGGAGTTGGTTTGACAGATCAACTCTGTTATCTGACCTAGAAAACTAACTATGCAATCCACACTTCTAAAAGGGAAATCACACATCAATCATCAAGACATAGCATGGGTAGTTCAATAGTCAATATATTGAGTATGATGTGGTTCACAATGTGTTGTTGTGAACTTCACTAGTTCTCCTTCAAATATGTCTGACTACTGCTGCCAACATTCATGTCTAAAAACCAAATTCATAAAAACAGAGCATATGCAAAAACAGAGAAAGTAAAGATCTCTAAGCAATCATATAATGGAAATCCTGGTCTAAGTTGTACTGCTATCATCTAACAGAGTTAAAGCTTCAGCTAATTTAACATTTACACTACTGAAAACAAATGTTAATGCTAATCTACGAAGATGCTGACCTTTTTTGGGCAGTGGGCCCTTTCTGCTTCAACAGGTCAGCTACTGAAGTCTATAGTAAGTTTGTCTTCAACCCACACATTACTCTCACTCAAATCTCAAAGCATAACGTCAAGCTTTTGTTAACAACTCAACTCATATTCAATCATATACAATCAAGACATGGATATAAATGGCGTTCTTCTATTAGTCTTCACTCAGAATATGTTCTGCAATATCACACATTGCTTCACGTGTTGGTAATATGCTAACTCTCCTACACTTCCACCATCCTTGCCATAGCTATTTAACAGTCTTAGTTGTGAAACACAAGGAGGTGAAGTGATTTGCAAATCAGTCAAATGTTTAAATTTAATTATTCGGTTACATCTGTTAGCTTCATCCTCATGACATGAAGTGCATGAGGATGAGGCAATCAACAAACTGTTCTAACATAGCCTTCCTAAAGAATATAAACATCCACCAATTGTCTTGGGCGATCTGGAGCGGAACTTGGTACATTTGGATCTCTATATTTCTACCAGATCGTGACAGGTAGATGGTACCGGATCACAACAGTGCGCAATTGGTGGTACCGGATCACGATAGTCCACGGATGTTGGTACTGAATTGCAACAGATGAGATTTAGTACCAGATGCATTTGGTACCGGATTCAGACAGTGGCAATCTTGGTGCACAAGTAGCAAATAGCTAAGCTGGTACAGGAAAGCTGGATTTATCTAGAGGTCAAAGATTATACATGGCAAATTGAAGCATTAGTACATGAAATATTTAATTCCCTAACTCAATAAACCACAAAATGCATGAATTACCCATACTTTACCTTATGACCTTATCATTGGCTAATGGTAGCGTTCTTGTCATTCACCGAAGCTTAGGTAAGCCAAAAAGGTATAGATGAAGAGTATAATAGGGTAATGGGGATGTCAATTTTGGGTCTCAACAATAGTATTAACTTAAAAAATATCAAAACTCATACCATTATCCATCAAACAAACTTGGGTCCATTACCCAAACCTAAATTCTCTAACTTCTCATGGCCAGAACTCTCTAACCCTGAGGAGTTATGTGACATTCCACATACCACCGGAAATGTAATGAGATGTACTATACATATAGAATATTATTACCTTCAAATATATTAAAACTCATACCATTATACATGAAAAAACCTTGGTTCCATTACCCAAACCTTTATGCTACCAAAATTCCCTACCGGACTTTTGTAATATCCCCAAGGAAGATCCCCAATTATATTACTGAATTGTAATTATGTCTATAGGATGGTGAGCCAAGTGTTTATAAGATGAAGACTTATGTGTTTATTAGGCTAGATATCCTAGATTCTTAAGGCCATGAGCCTAATTTTGTATATGTAATTATGCATATCATTAATAAAATATAAACATCATTGCATGTAGGTCGACCATGAAGAAAGAGTATGGGGGACTAAGATCCACTAGGTAGGGTAAGGGAGGGGGCCAAGTATTTGAGCCTAGGGGATAAGAGAGGGGGATTACCTCTAAAGGAATAATATTTTATTAGTAATTCCTAAAAGGATAAGGTGGACATGATCAGTATTATCCTAAGTTCCTGGAAAGGAAACGTATGCTAAATGGAGTGCATGCAGCTCCAGGAAGACAAGTGTTGATCTGGGCGCATGAAGTTAAAACCAAAGACTCAAACTGTGCTGGAGGTTCACATTCCATTCTCGATTCTCCGTCAAACCCATTTTCCTCTGCGGTCAACCTGGGAAATCTTCATGCACATTTGAGAAAACCACTCACAAGAAGGGAAAGCCGACCTGTGTTGTCTCTGAACCTAGTTTATCCACACTTGCAACACCCAGTTCATGCCTTATACTCTTTTGGGGTTGTTGAATTTTCCTTGAGATGTAATGAACCGTTTTTGTTGCCCTCACCTTGTTGGAATTACGTTGAAGATTGACTGAAGAAGTAGGCTATTAGGCCTGTTTGAAAACTTTCTCTCCGGGTGAGAAAAGTGGTTGTGGTTGAAGAGGAAGGTTGTCAGGCCTGTGGGAAACTCTCTCCAAGAGAGAGAGTGTGCTGAGGAAGTGATTTATCCTAGATGGAGTACCGTAGATGCTACAGATCTCTGAGAATTCCGGTCAGGCCTATTGCTAAATCCAAAGGTAAGGGAGGTGGAGCATCCAATGGACTGTGTGACAGTGAAGGTGTATACTCTTGGGGTGGGACAGACATGTGGGGAATGAGAGTATGTGAGAAGTGGGCATAAGTGGCTCCTGGGAGAGAATCCTTCCTCGTGAGCTGTGAAACTTCCTATTGACCTTGCCTAGCCTAGGAATCCCTTTCCTGGTGGAGTTTAGTCCCAGCTCGAGGGTGACCTACAACTGAGAGTGATGAGCAGAACAGTCTAAGGCTGGGAGGTTCATGGAAGGTCTGCACATAGTTGGTGGTTTTACTCTAGTTAAAATATAAGTATCATTATGGTCTTAATTATGTATGTTATGCATGTTGTGTTACTTGAAATGTATCATGTGTTCCATTGCATGTGGACTTATTGTCCATTCCATTTGAATCTGCATGGTAGTAGTAATTTTGTGTGGATTGTTTTATATTCATTAAAATGCATGTTATATATATGTGTGTATGATTCCATGGGGTAGCGTTGTTCGACCTATTATATCTGGGGACATTACAAATTAGTATCAGATCTAGTCTGTAGAAGACAAGGTATGTTTTGCAGTAGCGTTGTCTGGCTTGTTAGTGGCTAGGGACATTAAAAATTGGTATCAGAGCCAATGTTTCAAAACTAAGCCTGGATGGGCCATGTCAGTGGAATTTGAAGAAAAATTTTCAAAAAGAATTGTTGTCGAAGTAGAAAAAATTCGAGCTCATAGCCAAGGTTTCAATGCCGAACCTAGATGGGCTAGATAAGTGGTCTTTGGACACAAGGTTTCAAGTGGAAATTATGTCTAGAGGAACCAAGTTCGAACCTGAGAATGTTCTTGAGTGCCAAGAGGTTACTTTGGCCATGTTACGAATCTCAAGAGGGGTGGCAGTATTATAAAACCACGACTGACGTGGTATTTGGCCATAGGGAGAGAAATTACAAAACTTGCGGTGTTGGGGTGTAGGAGCTATGCGGAAGGAAGAAAAATACTTTACGACCGTCAAATCTAGAGAAGGTATAGAAGAGAGTTAACCTATAATCCCTTCAAACTTCGTGACTTCATTGAAGTTTGATAAAACAATAAGAGAAAGGCCAAAGCCTGAAGCTCCAAAGTCCTAGGGAAGATCTACACTATAGATCTGGGGAGAAGCCTTACCATTAGATCTTCCGACAGATTGTAACTTCGGAGTTCGGAAATCGAGAGAAGTGGAATGTGTTGATGCACAAACTTTCGAATCCTAAGTCCTGAAGAAAAAGAGTATATGTGGTGGGGCAGGATGACATCGCCAGGGGGACATGGACATTCCTAAACATGCCACATGCCACCGCTTTAGTTGGTGATGTCTATACTATGTGGGGCCAGATGACGTCGCCAAGGGTGACATGGAGATTTCTAGGCACGCCACATGGCACCACCTAAGTTGGTGACTTCTGTACTAAGTGGACCCGGAAGGTAAAGAAGTTCAGAAATTTGAAATTCAGAAGATTGGAAGGAAGCAAGAAAGAAAAATTATGAAGAATCGAAGTCTCGAAGTTTCGAAGTCCTGAAGACCCGAAGCTCTGAAGTATCAAAACTATGATGATGAGAGTTATAGAATGGGTATTAGTCATTGGATGTTGAGTAGTTGTGGATCATCGATCCTCTCTACTTCGTGAGTACATTAGTTCGAAAGTTCGAGAGACTGATGAGGTGTTTTTTGAAAACTTATGAATCCGTAAGCCCGAAGTCCCGAGTAAGCACCTATTGAG
This sequence comes from Picea engelmannii, assembly GCA_009831015.1. Classification (NCBI taxonomy): domain Eukaryota; kingdom Viridiplantae; phylum Streptophyta; class Pinopsida; order Pinales; family Pinaceae; genus Picea; species Picea engelmannii. The sequence continues at coordinate 5,375 of WSFP011416091.1, forward strand.
CTAACGCTATTCCACATCCATGGTCATGCAGGTTGGGGGCTATGAGAAAGGGGATAGTACCCAAAAAAATTTGGTAGAACGAGAGGATCTGTGGAGATTCTTGATTGACCTAGAATTGCAGAGAATGAATTCTAAACGTTTTCTTGAATCAGATTGGTTTATGAATACAATGGAATTTTTTAAGGACTATTGGCCTAACAAAATTTGGTTGACTGCACATTGTGTTTGCAGAGTCAACGATTGTTAGAACCAAACTGAATTTTCGTAGAATACAAATAAATGGAGGAGGCACTAAATGCTTCCAGTTCATAGAATGAAGCAAGAGGAATCGATGTTCATGTGGGAGTTGAAGGGTCAAACTCCAATGGAGATGGAGAAAAGATAGATAAGAAGGGAAAAATGTTTAAAATCATTGAAATATTGCAGAAAGATGCCCAGACTCATCAAGTGGATAACAGAAAGCTCATGAAATCCAAGGACCAAAAGGAACAATTCAACTTAAAGTTGATGCAGAGCATGGAAATAATTGAAAGGAAATTGGATAAGGAGAGTCACTCCAATAAAGAAGGAAGTCACAGGTCCTCTGATGAGAAGAGGAAATAAAGGAGTGTTGATAGACACCATTATCACTGCCAAGAAAACTCCAAGAGGATGACACACAGTAGTTCAAGCCCATATCCCACCAGGAAACACAAGAGTTATGGAGTGGATGAATTGAAGGGAGAAATGAACAAGATTAAGCCTCCTACGTTTGATGGAGAACACAAGAAGGAGGAAGATTATGAGACATGGCTTCTTGGCACGAGGAAATATTTCCAACTGCATAATTATTCCTCTCATGTAGAAGGAATAATTGCAATGTATCAACTAAAAGGAAAGGCATCCATGTGGTGGGATCAACTTGTGCAGGTGCAACACATTAAAGAGAACAATATTACTTGGGAGGAATTCAAGAAGTATTTCAAAAATAAATACTTGACTAAGAGATACTATAACAGAAAGATGAAAGAGTTCTTTGAACTCAAGTGGGGTAGCGTGTCCACTGATGAATATGAAAGAAGGTTTTTGGAATTGCTAAAGTATGTTCATTTCATCAAGGATAAGACTGTCAAAATTCAAAGGTATCTGAGTGGACTACCATCTTCCATCAGTGACAAGATCTAGTATGATGATCCTAAAGCTATGGAAGAAACAATAAGAAGAGAAACATTCTTATATGAGCAGAAAAGTGAAAAGAACACTTTCTGGAAGGCTTGGGAAGACAAAAAAATTCCAATATGGATCAGAGGAAGAGGGGAGCTAAGCCATCCTTTTTCATAAATAGTCCTCAAGGACAGTCAGGCTTTAGAGAGCATAAGAAGGCTGAAGTACGTGGACAAATGCCAAGACAAAAACCTATGGAATGTTGGGGTTGTAAAGGAAATCATAGGTACAGAGACTGCCCCCACAGAAATGACAAAGTGAGAACTAACCATAATGTACAGCATGCATAAAATGTGGAAGATATGGGTAGTAGAATACCCAGGATCTATGCATCCCTGGACAACAAGCAAGCAGAATATCAGTCACATATGATTGAAATAGAAGGTATGATCAACAACCATGCCATTACTATTTTAATTCATTCAGGGGATAGCCATAGTGATATAGATCCTAGAGTGGTGGGAAGTTTTCATTTTCCAAGAAAAAAACATGGAAAATCTTGGTTAGTGCAACTAGCTATAGGAACCAAAAGAAAAGTTACAGAGTTGGTTAAGTCTTGTCCAGTGGACATGAATTCATTGAGCACAAGGGCTGAATTGAACATTTTACCTTTAGGTTCCTATGACTATCTAATTGGGATGGATTGGTTGGACTATTTCCATGACATCTTAGACTGTCGTAGCAAGGTATTCACTTTCCTGGATGAGGAATGGAATCAGAGAATAGTCCAAGAAATTCCCAGAGTCGTTGTTGTCATAGAAATATTAGCAATGTAGCTGAAGAAGTGCTACAGGAAAAGTTGCCAAATATTTTCATCTCGTATGGATGAAGGACCTAAGGATAAGGCGTAAAATATTGAAGACCATGCAACATTAAAATATTTTGAATGTGTATTCCATGAGGTACCTAGATTACCCCCGAAGAGAGATATTTATTTCTCTATAAACCTGATGCCTTGAGCAGCTCCAGTGTCGAAAAATCCTTACAGAATGAGTACACCATAGCTGAAAGAACTACAATTGTAGCTCAAAGAACTTCTGAAGAAGGGGTATATATGCTCAATTTTGTCACCATGGGGTGCCCCAGTCCTGTTTGTGAAGAAGAAATATGGAATGTTAAGATTGTGCATCGATTTCAGACAGTTGAAAAAAGTGACTATTAAGAACAAGTATCATTTTCCAGGGATTGATGATCTCTTTGGTCAATTAAAGGATGCCAAGATATTTTCAAAAATAGATCTCAGGTCAAGATATCACTAGGTAAGAATAAGGGAGGAAGACATTAGCAAGATTGCCTTCATAACAAGGTATGGTCATGATGAATTGACAGTGGTGCCATTTGGATTGCCAAATTCACCTGTTGTTTTTATGTCCCTAATGATTGGTGTGTTAAGGGAATATCTAGACAAGTTTGTCATAGTCTTTTTAGATGACATATTGGTGTATTCTAAGTCAGAGGCAGAGCATGAACAACATCTGAGGATGGTGTTGCAAGTGCTAAGAGAGAACCAGTTGTATGCCAAATTGACCAAGGGCTCTTTCTATCAAAAGAAGATCCATTATTTGGGGCATATCATTTCCAAAGATGGGATAGTTGTGGATCCTGAGAAGATAGAATCCATTAGAGAGTGGTTAGTGACAAAGAATGTGACAGAAGTTAGATCCTTTATGGTTCTAGCTGGCTATTACATAAGGTTCATTGTAGGGTTCTCAAGGATAGCTCATTCAATCACTTCCTTGCAAAGAAAGGAGAATAAATTTCAATGGACAAATGAATGTGAGAGAAGCTTCCAGCAATCAAAGCAGTTGTGAACCAGTGCTCCAATCCTAAGGATTGAAAATCCGAATGAAGATTTCGTAGTGTGTACATATGCATGCAAAGAAGGACTAGGGGGAGTACTCATTCAGATTGGGTTTGTAATAGCTTATGAGTCCAGAAAATTGAAAGAGCATGAAAAGAACTATGCAACTCACGATTTAGAGTTGGCTTCCATAGTGCATGCTCTAAAGAAATGGAGACATTACCTCATGGGAAAGATATTCGAACTGAGGATAGACCATAACGGTCTAAAATATTTTTTTGATCAGCCAAACTTGAATGCTAGGTAGAGTAGAAGGTTGGAATTCCTTTGCGAATATGACTTTGATATCAATCATATCAAAGGACAGGATAACAAAGTGGTTGATGCACTCAGCAAGAGAATGCGTGAACTACATGCTATGACCATTAGCATGTACCAAACTGATATTAAAGGCAGAATTTCAGAAGATGCAAATGAAGAATTGCAATACATGGAACTGGTAGAAAAGCTACAACAAGGTAAGATGCTACAGAGAGTGGAATATTATAAATTGGAGGCTGATGGAACACTCTTATACAAAAACAAAGTTTATGTACCTAATTTCAAGGAATTGAAAATTATGATTTTGAAAGAAATGCATAATGTGCCTTATGTTGGGCACCCTGGATATCAGAAAACTGTGGCAGTAGTCAAGAGCCACTACTTTTGGCCAGGTATGAAGAAATAAATTGTAGAATACATCGCCAGATGCATGGAGTGCCAAAAGGTCAAGGATGAACATAGGCACCCAACAGGGTTACTACAACCTTTACCAATTCTTGAGTGGAAGTGGGAGGTAGTGACAACAGATTTCATCACACGATTTACTAGATACGGCAAGCAACATGATTCAATCATGGTGGTGGTGGATAAGCTTATGAAAGATGCCCATTTTATTCCATTGAATACCACTCACAAGGCCGCTAATGTTGTCGATATATACATGAGGGAAGTAGCAAGATTGCACGATATTCCCAAGACAATTGTGTCTAATAGAGACCCAAAATTTACCTCAAAGTTCAGGAAGGGGTTATTCAAAGGGTTCAGAACCAGTCAAAACTTCAACACATCCTATCATCCTGAGTCAGATGGGCAGACAGAGAGGGTGAACCAAGTGATAAAATACATGGTAAGGATGTATGTGATGGACAAACCATGTAAATGGGAAGAATACTTACACTTGCTAGAATTTTCCTACAACAATGGGTATCAAGCCTCATTGAAGATGATCCCATCTGAAGCACTTTATGGAAGAAAGTGAAACACTCCAATAAGATGGGATAACCCAACTGATAGAGAAATTTTTGGGCCAGAGTTTCTCAAGGAAATGGAAGAACAAATGATGAAGATTAAGAAGAATTTGAAAGTTTCCCAAGACATGAAGAAGAGTTATGATGATAAGAAAAGGATCCATAGGGATTTTAAAGTGGGTGATCATGCTTTCCTGAAAGTGAAAGCCAATAGAAGTTCCTTGAGGCCGGGAAAATGTTCCAAGCTTGCAGCCAGATTTTGTGGTCCATTTGAAATCCTAGAAAGGATTGGACCAGTTGCATATATGCTTGCATTTCCTGCATCCATGATTGTGCATAATGTGTTTAATGTTTAATTTCTTAAGAAATATAAACCTGATCATAATCATGTCATTGATTGGAATGTGATTCCGGTGGAGCAAGAAGGCATCTTGCAGGTGTATCCGGTACGTATACTAGACTGAAAAAGAAATAAGATATGAAATTGATACATAGGGATTGTAAAAGTCCAGTGGACCTAGTACGGTCCTGAGGATGCGACATAGGAGCATGAGGATTCTATGTGAGTAGAATACCCGCATCTTTTTGTAGATTTTAAAAATCTCGTTGATACTGTGTAAAGAAGTTGCACTGAGGAAAATGAAAAAATAAGGGGAGGGGATTGTAATATCTCCAAGGATGAGCCCCATTTATATTTCTGAATTGTAATTATGTCTATAGGATAGTGAGCCAAGTTTTTATAAGTTGAATACTTATATGTTTATTAGGCTAGAGAGCCTAGATGATTAAGGCCATGAGCCTGATTTTGTATATGTAATTATGCATATCATTAATAAAATCTAAACGTCACTGCATGTAGGATGACCATGAAGAAAGAGTATGGGGGACTAAGCTCCACTAGGTAGGGTAAGGGAGGGGTATAAGTATTTGGGCCTAGGGGATAAGCTAGGAGACTTACCTCTAAAGGAATAATATTTTATTATTAATTCATAAAAGGCTAAGGTGGACATGATCAGTATTATCGTAAGTTCTTGGAAAGGGAACGTATGCTAAATGGAGTGCATGCAACTCCAAGAAGACAGGTGTCGACCTAGGCGCATGCAGTTAAAACCAAAGAGTCAAAATATGATGGAGGTTTGCTTGTCATTCCTGATTCTCCGTCAATCCCATTTGCCTCTGCGATTGACTTGGGAAATCTTCACGCACAGCTGAGAAAACCTTTCTCAGGAAGGGAAATCCGACCTGTGTTTTCCTTGAACCCAGTTTATCCACACTTGAAAAACCTAGTTCATACCTTAACCTCTTTTGGAGTTGTTTCCTTTTCCATGAGTCGTACTGAACCATTGTTGTTTCCCTCACCTTGTTGGAACTGCATCGAAGACTGACTGAATAAGAAGTTTGTTAGGCCTATGGAAAAAATTTCTCTCCAGGTGATAGAAGTGGTTGTGGTTAAAGAGGTAGGTTTTCAGGCTTGTGGGAAAATCTCTATAGGAGAGAGAGTGTGTTGAGGAAGTGAGTTCTCCTGGAGGGAGTCCCGTAGCTGATACAGAGCTCTGAGAATTCTGGTTCGCCCTGTTGTTGAAGCCCAAGGTAAGGGAGGTGTAGCATCCAATGGACTATGTGACAGTGAAGGTGTATACTCCTGGGGTGTGATAGACATGTGGGGAATGAGAGTCTGTGAGCAGTGGGCGTAAGTGGATCCTGGGAGAGAATCCTTCGTTTTGATCTGTGTGACTTCCTTATGACCTTGTCTAGCCTAGGAATCCCTTTCCTGGTGAAGTTTAGTCCCAAATTGGGGCTGACCTACTGGTAAGAGTGATGAGCAGCGTGGTCTAAGGCTGGGAGGTTCGTGGAAGGTCTGCACAGAGTTAGTGGTTTTACTCCATTTAAAAGATAAGTATTATTCTATGCTTGATTATGTATGTTATGCATGTTGTGTTACTTGAAATGTATCATGTGTTCCGTTGCATGTGGACTTACTTTCCATTCCATTTGAATCTGCATAGTAGTAGTAATTTTGTGTGGATTGTTTTAAATTCATTAAAATTCATGTTATATATATATATATGGATTATTCTGCAGGGCAGCGTTGTCTGACCTATTAGATCTGAGGATGTTACAAATTGGTATCAGATCTAGTGTGTAGAAGACAAGGTATGTTCCACAGTAGCGTTTCCCAACTTGTTACTGGTTGGGGACATTATAAATTTCTTCAAGGGTTGACATCAAAGACAACCAACCTTAATCAACAATATCCCCCTTCGGCATTGATGGCAACTGTCCGATGCAATATTGAAATCATTTCATGCAATACTGAAGTCATATCGCCCATGCTCCCCCTGGAACCATGCCTTTGTACTTTTCATATGATAAATCTCTCCCCCTTTGTCATTAATGGAAAAGGTATATTTCCATCCACTATTGCTCCCCTTAATTGAACTATCCTATTTATGGTGTTTCCTCGTGTACGTCTAAGACATATAAGATAAGAATTCAAAATAATTCATTTTGGAGTAGAAATAACTCTGAGTCTCTGGCGAATATACTCAAAGGCTTCATGTGGAAGTGGTTTTGTAAATATGTGTTCCACTTGTTCTTTTGTGCCCACATACTCAACTCTGATCTTCTTTTCTGCAACCTATTCCTGTAGAAAGTGATACTTTATTGGAATGTTCTTCATCTTGGAGTGCATCAATGGGTTCTTTGAGATACTGATGGTGCTTGTATTATCAAAATAGATTGGAATGGGCTCATCATACTCAACCTGTATATCTGTCAGAGTTTGTTTCATCAAAATAACCTATTTACAACATGATGTTGTTGCAATATACTCTTCCTCAACTGTATATAAAGATACTGATGATTGTTCCTTTCTTAGCCATGATACTAAACACCCACCCAAATAGAACGTTACTCCATTGGTGCTTCGTTGGTCATCAATACAACCTTCCCAATATGCATCTATGTAGGCAATAAGAGATAGATCCTTTCCTTTTGGATACCCTAATTCAAACTCTTATGTTCCTTTGAGATATCTGAAAATCCTCTTCACTACTAACACATGTGATTCCTTTGGTGCTACTTGAAATTGTGCCACCTATCCAACTTCCTACATTAAATATTGTTTGCATGCTATCACTTATATTAGGAAACCAATCATTGACTTGTATTGCCTCTGATCTGTATACTTTGAATCATCATCTTTGGTTAACTTGCAACTAGTTTGCATGGGAGTGATAATTGGATTTCAATCTTCCATTTCGAACCTCTTTATCATTTCTCTGATATACCTGGTTTGAGAAACAAAAATTCCTTGGTTTCTTTGATGTATCTGAAGTCCCAAAAAGAAGGATAGTTCTCCATGTAATTACATTTCAAATTCATTCTGCATATCCTTTGCAAATTTCTCGCTTAACCTGTCATCATCACTACCAAAAATAATATCATCAACATAAACTTTAATTAATAAAATAATATCTTGACTTACCTTGATTTAGAGGTTGTTTTCTACACTTCATTTTTTGAACCCTGCCTATTGTAGGTATTTATCGAGTCTAGAGTACTATGCTCTAGGAGCCTATTTTAGACCATACAGGGCCTTCTTTAATTTACACACATAATCTACGTTCTCTGACAACTGAAATCCTTCTGGTTGTTCAATGTAGACTTATTATTCAAGTTCCCCATTCACAAAATATTATTTTACGTCCATATCATACACTTTAATATTTTTGGAGCATGCATAAGCTAAAAGAAATCAGATTTCTTCCATTCTGGCAACTGGGGAAAATGTCTCTTCAAAGTCGATTCCTTCAACCTGTGCATATCCTTTACATACCAATATAGCTTTGTTCCTTGTAACTTGTCCATCTTCATTCAATTTATTCCTGTATACCAACTTTGTGCCAATCATATTCTTATCATTTGCTATTGGAACCAATTCCCAGGTGTCATTTTTCTCTATTTGATCCAATTCTTCATCCATGGCCTTGTTTCAAAATTCATCCTTGTTGGCCTCTTCAAAATAGGTTGGTTCAATCGTAGATTCCAGTGCTATGTGCATTTGTTCTGGTGAATGGATTCTTCTTCTAGTCTCAACTCCTGCGTCTTTGTTTCCGATAATATGATCTAAAAGATAATTCTTTTATCCTCATCTTCTAGGTGTTTTTGGAGTTACTTGCTGAACTTTATTTTCTTTTTCTATCAGATCCTCTTCGTCTTACCCTTATTTTTCATCTTTTTTTCTTTTTCATAACGTTGTTCCATTGATTCATTTTCTTCTTCCTTTAATTCTTATCTACCTATTTCATCAATTGTTACGTTGATGATTTCCACCACTTTTTTCAATCTCAGGTTGAAACACTTGTATTCTTTTCTTATACTTGAGTAACCAACAAGTACTCCTTTGCCCACACGAGAGTCAAAAAATTTATTCTTCCATCTTCTCTTTTGATGTAGCATTTGCTTCCAAAAACTCTAAAGTGCTTTACATTTGTTGGTCTTCCTTTCCATATCTCGTAAGGAGTTTTGTCAGTGATTTTTTTTAGCATTACTATGTTTTGAATGCGAATTGTTGTATGCACTGCCTATGTCCAAAAAATGTCTATACTGATCCTACTTTCTTATCCATTTCCTTTATATTATTCATTTCTATATTGATCCTACTTTCTTATCCATTTCCTTTTCTGAGATTCATGTCTGTGACTGTTGTTATTTTTTTGTGGTTCCCTAGGAGGGACTATCATTCTACAATCTTTGGCCATGTGTCCAAAATTGTTACATTTGTAACATTCCACTTCAGTGCTCAAAGATTCAAACCTGTTGTAACTTCTTCTTTGTGTTTCACTAGGCCTTATTGGATAACCCCTTTTTGTATGACTTTCAAAGTTGTTTTTGTTCCAATTGTTATCTCTGCAATTCACATCTTTATGTCCAAAATTATTACATGCATAACATAAACCAAAAACGATAGTTTGATACCTGGGAGTTGAATATCTTCTGAAAGGAGGTACTCTTATGAATTATTCTTCTTCTCGAGTCCTATCTGTCGATTGTTGATTCTAAAATTTGAATCTTCTCGATGGAGGAGTGTCCCTGCAATCTTCCTTGTAGACATTCGTATCCCCCTTGATTGTTTCTGCAAATATTTATGGATATGGTTCTTGCTCTATTGTTTTGGAGCTTGATCCTTTTTCTGTCTGATTGTATCCAAGTCCGGACTTTTCATGCTGAGATTTTTGGCTGTTGATAATGTCATAGAAAACTTTTGAGTTGTTCTGCATATTTTTCTTTTTAAGATCATTTCTTAATGTGACAATCTCTACTTCCAAATTTCCAATGATCTTGTCTCTTTCTTCTAGTTGTTCTTTGAGTGCTTCTTCAATTATTTTATCTTCTTCTATTTGAACCTTCAAATTTGTGATCATTTGTTCTAATTCTTGAGTGTCTTCTTTCTTGTCTACTTTTTCTTGTATTTTCTTGTTTTTCTTCTTTTCTCTACTAATAACTTCTATGGAACAAATTAATTCCTCTCGGTAGTCAACTTCTGCCTCCTCAATTTCTTCTTAGACTTCTTCATATTCTTCTTCGGCTTCTTCATATTCTTATTCAGGATCTTCTTTATCATATTCTTCTACTTCCATGAATAGAACTCTTTTTGTCTCACAGTCACTCACTTCATCTTCATGTGATGATGAGATGTCTTCTTTGGTTCATAAACGTTTCTTGAAAACTTTCTTTGTGGTTCTTTTGTCTTTATATGTTTGTTTTCCTTTTGAGTAACCTTCATCATTTCACTTTTTCTTATAAGGACATTTGTTATCAAAATGATCAATACCATTACAGTTAAAATAAATTAAAGGAAGCTTACCTCTAAACCTACCGTCGGTTCCCTTGTTCAGTCTTTTGACAAAGTTGGTCACTTCTTCATCATCTTTTGAGATGTCATTGTTGCTGCTATGTTCTTCTTTTTGCCTTCCCTTTTTCTTTGAATTTTTGGATGATTTGAAGGTTTCTTCTTTTATATATAGATTTTCCTTTTCAGTTCTCATTTCATATGTTGTGAATATTCCATGTAATTTGTCCATTCTTATTGAGTTTAGATATGATATTTCTTCTAGTGTTGATTTCTTAGGGTCAAATCTCATAGGAAGAGAACTTAGTACTTTTTGAAAAATTATAGATTCTTTGATTTCTTCTCCCAATCCTATGATTGCATTTACTGTTTCATCAACTTGTAAAAAGTAAGCTACAATATTCTCATCTTCATTCATCTTAAGTTGTTCGAACTGACCTTAGTAAGTTTGAAGCTTTGTTTCTTTGACTTTTGAATCTCCTTCATAAATATTTTGAAGTTTGTCCCAGATATCTTTATCAGATTTACAATGTGCAACTTTGGTGAATATCGTTTCACTAAGACCATTCAAAAGTGCATTTTTGGCTTTGGAACTATTCTGATCGAATTTCATTATTTTTCATTTTTTGGCAAAACTGCTGGTGTTGTGTATCCATCTACAATTGATTGTCAAATTTCAAATCCCTGTGCATGTATATATGTTTTCATCCTTATGCTCCAAAATTCATACTTCTGTCCATTGAACCATGGTATTCCATTTTTATACAAGTTGTAGCTCTCCATGATCTACCTTTCAGTGGTTAAACTGATTTCTGAAGGAACCTGCTCTGATACTAGTTGTTGGAAAACTGAGAGGGGGGGTGAATCAGTAATAGAGATTTTTAATCATTTTTAACCATATAATCCAAGTGTTATATCAATGTAGCATTATCATCCAATAACTGCAGAGTAAATAAGAAATGAACAAATAAAAAATCATACACATACACAGTACACCAGTGTTTTACCTGGAAACCCAAAGTGGGAGAAAATCACATAATGTTTTTTCTTATATATCTTGAAGAATCACATTCATTGGAAGCACAAAATTCCTTTGTTTTGTAGTTGCAACTGGAAGGAGGCTCCAAACCACTTGTTTCTGAGGCTACAACCTGAGGGAATATCCAACTCCCCTATTCCCTGGCTACAACCAGAAAGAGGCTACAACCCCCTATGATCTCCGGCTACAATCGAAAGGTGGCTACAACCACTTGTTTGTTCCCCGTCCAACCTCCTTTAAGTATAAGTAGAATGATGGAACAAATGTCACACTATAACTATGAGATATACCACTGTAAACCTATACCAATAAACCTGAACCATGCATCAACCATGCATCAACCTGTACCATAAACAAGTGCATAAACATGCACCAACCTATACCAAACAACCTGTAATAAACCTGTACCATAAACAAGTGCATCCAACCATGTAACAAGTATGTACCAATCATTTCTCAACTACTCATCAACTATGACTAATCAAAATGTACCAACATAATCAACTATACACCTTATGTATGTGCCAACTCATCAACTGCTTGTCTCAATCGTGTACCCAACATGTACCTTAACCAAAAGAACTGATCAATTTCATAATAAAAATATGATTTGTAACTCTATAATAGACCTGGTGTATATGATCACATACCTGCAAACCTTCCTTAATGTTCACAACAAGAGACTAGCATTTTCATCAACCTTTTCTTTAGTCTCACATGACTAGTTTGGGATTAGTCAACAACGCTAACTTAAAATAATCATAACTATGTACCTGTAATGAATAAATATTTTGCTAAATTATGGATTATTCAAGAGAGTGACCTTGTATAGTGTGCCCCGCAAAGAATATTGGTTGAATGGATCTTAGAAAGAATCATCAAAAGAATTTATCCTCCCTTGAATTCCAACATTCTTTTATTCACCTTCCCTCTTAAATTCGGCTTAGATATCCTTTGGTTACCTCATTCACCTATAGATATTCAATATTCTCAAGTGTGATATAAAATGAGAGATCCTTGCCTCTTATTTATACTTTCCAAGTAGCTTCCTTAAAAGCATCTTCTAGGTCACTTTTCCCACTTTCCTTATTTTAGGGTTAATCCACTTCTAATTTATCCATTAAATTTATTATTTAAATAATTTATTTTGTATTAAATTTGAATTACAGTACACTCATGACTTCAATTTATTCTTTACCTTATAAAATCTCTTAAACCACTCTGACTACTTTGACCTTTTGGGGCTTCTAGACGACATATGAGGGTCCTCCAACTTCATAAGGCCATAACTCTCAAACTGTGAGGAGTTATGTGACGTTCCACATACCACCATAAATTCCATGACATGTACTATCCATATAAAATAGTATTACCTGGAAATATATCAAAACTCATACCATTATCTATCAAAGAAAATTGGGTCCATTACCCAAACCTGGGTTCTCCAACTTTTCATGGCCATAACTCTCTAACCATGAGGAGTTATGTGACATTCCACATACCACCAAAAATGGAATGACATGTAATATCTATATAGAATAGTATTACCTTAAAATATATTAAAAATCATATGATTATACATGAAACAACCTTGGGTCCATTACCCAAACCTTCGTGCTACCAAAATTCGCTACTGAACTTTCTTCAAGCATTGACATCAATGACAACCAACCTTAATCAACAGTCATGAACTATATTACCTCCCTTTTTCTTCGAGTATATCAAAATAGTGTTGAAATCATCAACCACAATGCTAGTGTTTGAACCATACTTTTTTCCATGTATCTAGTGTTGAAATCCTCAACCACAATTCTCATAATTTTGCATATAGGAATAAAAATACATGTATCGCATAAGGGACCTTTTGATAATCTAGATATTTGAATCTTATAAACAAAGATTGACCAAGACAGTGAAAATAATGTATGAAAACCAAGCTCTGATTTTCTATGAACTAAATTTAATATCTATGATGAACCACATGCGTACTTATTTGGTGCAAGATTACTTAAACATCAGATAGCTTGCCCATTATGTGATGTAAACATGATCACAACTCCTCTTGAAGAGGTTTCTGAAATTACAGATTCCCTAAGTGGATAAAGTGGGTTATGACTTGAAGGTGCATATTGCATGTTTAAGAGAAACTGAATATTGCATGTTTAAAGGTGTGGGATTCCTTTGTTTCAGAGTTTACAGTTCACTATACATATTTATGCCTATTGTGAAAACCACATGTGTCCACTTTTTCAAATGTACTCCCTGGCACAGAAGCAAACAACTACAACTCGGTTCAGTTGATGTGTGTGATAGAGCATTCTCATTATAGATCATTTGAATATCATTCCACAAACATTTTCTCTCCCAATAGTAGATCAGGCCTAGGTCACATATCCTCCTTTACTCTTTTTGCATAAATGGTGTCTATTTGGCACTTCATAATCCTTTAGAAAATGTAGCGGATAGAAAATCTATTCTTGGTAAAATAATTGACATGAAATCCCATTAAGAACTATGTGAAAAAATTTAATGAGACAAAGATTTCATTTAATTAGAGAAGGGTTTGTTACCAAATATGATAAGCATGGAGCCTTCAGTTATCAACTATGGGTGTCTTATGCATATTTATACCAAAGGTTATAGGCTTCTAAATAAATGGAGAAGAGTAAGGGAATGGACGCTTATGGTATAAAACACAACACAAAGATGTATTCAATGTCGATTAATGGATATGTGCAATCAAATGACCGTGCAAACGCCTTTGCCATTTTATTTTAAAAGAGATGATGAGAGAAGGTTTCAAGCATGATTTTGTAGCTTATAACATTATTTCAAATGCATTTTGTAAACTTGGTAACATATACCATGACATTAGAACTCTTTAACAAGACCATCACCATGAACTTTACCACCATAATTTATGGATTTGCAAAATTTGGAGATATGAGAACTTTAGAAATGGAGGATCAAATGAGAAGATGTGGCTACATATTGACTAAATAAATAGTGATTTAATCCCCTTCATAATTGTAACATCCCTCTCTTGTGCACATTGAGCGGACTTATTCATTGAGGATACTTGCGTGCAAGCGATCTAGTTCTTTATATGATTGGTTGTTTTGATTATGATTATGATATATTGTGAATTTGATGATATGTTATTTTTTTTGTATTTACATCGACATGTGCTATTGACTGGGTTCTCCTAAGTGTGTAGGACTGTGGATGTTGAGGATGCCTAGACATCGATGAAATGCCTTGGACTCCAGATCAAGTCAAGGAGTGGACTATTAGGGTTTGAATGTTGTTGGTGTGACATGTGTACATATCATTAGATATTATGATGTTGGTTTTTATTTCTTACATGATTCATTAATGGATGCAATATGACAATAGATTTCCGACCAGACTCACATTTGGAGTAAAGGGGTCATGCACGACAACCAGAGACATTGAGGGAGAGCTGTGTCAGCAACCCTGCCACAACCTACTAGCACTGTAGGTTAACGATTACGTAGTTCAAGAATACCCACGATGTCGTGAGGGCAGACTGTAGCAGTCACTCATGATGATTCTAAGGAGTGCACAATAAGGAAGGGTCCTTATTCCTTAGAGTCCCTTAGTCTACAACAAGATCACCTGATGGAGTATTGACACTAGGGGTTTGACGTCTACCAAGTTCAGTCAAGAGGCGAGTGGAACCCTTGGAGCACGTAGTGCATCTTGAAGGAAACGTCGCACAAATAAAATAGAAAGAGATGAGTGGCACCCTTGGAGCATGTAGTGCATATTGATGGGCATGTCATGCAAATAAAACAGAAAGAGGCGAGTGGCACCCTTGGAGCACGTATTGCATGTTGAAGGGAATTTCGTTATTTTTAACTTGGTTAAGTTAATAAATCTAGTTCCTAGAAACCTATGCCTCCTTAGGACTTGGTCGTCCTTAAAATAGATGATGGTATGAGTAAAGTTTAATAACTAAAATTTCCCTTAAAAATTGTCTCCAACCTAGTGAAATTAAAACCTAGGTCTAAGTAGAATGTGTGAAAAAGAAAAACTAAATAGACATGTAACAAGAAATTCAAACTTTAATTATTAAAGTAAAAATTATAATGGAGGATTAAATTTATTAAAATGGTAAATGGTTTGTCTACACTTGCTAAATCTGATTTTAGTTAAAAAAAAGCGGGGGGGGGAACTTAAAGAAAAAGGGAAACTTAAAGAAAAGGGGGAATCCCTAACTTAGTAAGGAATCTAGCCTTTGGAACTTTCTATTTATGAACTCAATTAGGATTTAAGTACGACGTACGTCATTTAAGAATTTTAAGGGAATAATGGGACAACTAGGAGAATTTTTAGGAATTCTTTTAGGTGGGTGAGGAATATAGGAAAATTTAATTAAATAATAAAATTGATTTTTTGGCACAACTAGGGGATCGAGCGACATGTGTACGGGGGATTTTTTTCCCAATTAATTAAATGAAAAAGGAATCTAATGAAGGTTTGGGAAACTAATCACTTGAAAACTCTATAAAAAGGATGGCGGAGGAGGATTATGGATCACATCTGGTTTGCGTAAGGTTACGCTATCGGAATTTCACCTTGACTGAATTTTCTTTTGTGGGAGTTGGGATACCCAACTCGGGTAACGCGTGGTAGCTCGAAGTTGTGAGGCAGGATGGGATCTATCATTCTCTAGTATTGTGTGTGTGGCCCCTTTGCGGATCGGGGGGCTCAGAGGGAAGAAGAGTACCCCGAGCGTCAACTGGGAGGTACCGGTGAGGTCTCATCAGTCGTCAAGTGGGATCTCGATGGAGCGCATGCGTGGGACATCCATACAAGACTCTGTGCCATCGGTTACGGTATTCTACTAAGTGTAACATGTATTGAATTAGTTTCAACATTTCAATTTAGTTAATGTAATTCATTCATTTCTTGGATTTCATGTTCGATAATCATGGATTTAACTTCTGTTGAATGTGATGTTAGATCTTCTTAAACTCTATGTAAAATCGATGAGTAAAATCATGAGTTAGTTTCAGTTTTCCTTTAATTTGATGTAAATGGTTTTCATTTCTCTTCGATGCTCATGGCCTAAATTTTGGTTAAATAATGTTGGATTCCTTCAATTTCTGCGCATAATCATTGAGGTTGTCTCTTCCATCTACACTCTGCATTTCATTGAAAGGATCGTCATTTTTGTTTAACTCTTGTCTCTCAAGGTTACAACCCCTTTTGTTATTACTCCCTTGTTGATTTGGGTTCGATTGTGCTATGGGGAAGTAGTTAGAGAGGGACTCTGGAAGGGATTGCCTTACTTAACCCTTAGATCCTTAATTTCTTCTTGGTCATGAAGGATTCTTCATTACAGTGTGCAGGATTTAGTGCCCGAGGTAGAACTTGCATGTTTTTAATTATTGAGGGGAATCGATCTTTTTCTGTGCAAGTGCATCCTCCTTCAGTGTAAGTGATGTCTTGGCTTATACGTCCAGGGTTAAAACTCTGACTCCATAATCCTCTCTGTCAAGATTTAAAGGTCCCTTGGATATTGTGGAGGGCCAAATCCCTTCTGAGATCCAATGCTCTTGGTGATTGTAATTGACCTCATAGTGTATGAACGCAGGTGGCAACTGTTTCATTCCCACTCTAGATAAGTCTCAACCTTTTCTCTCCTTCTGTTCCATTGATGGCCCTTCTGGCATTAGGAACTGACTTCCTCCACCTTCAAAATCAAGGAGACTAGCCTCTCAATCAAGGCCGCAAGTTCCTTGTACACCGCTCCCTTAGTTCTTTCTTAGCTTCTGGTTGAGTCCTTAGGAGGTTTCGACTCAGTCCAGTCCTGAGAACTGGGCATTCCATACAAGGGAACACCGACGATTTCGTTCAACCAGGGATTATGTCTTGTTAGTTTAGAGTCAACCTTAGTGAGCTTGGTTCCCTTAGCGTACCATGTTCTTGTTTTTGTAGTGTTTCCACCTCGCCTCGTCCACCTGAACCTGGCCCCTGATTTATCACTACGACCTCGACTTCTGGCTCTATCAAATCCTTTCTCAGTTTCGAGCCTTCCTTGATTACTCTTAGAACCTGACTCCATGCCAAGCCTCTTAGGATTTCTGGAGCTTTCCGAGTTAGACGCATGTGTGCAGTGGTAAGACCTTCCCTTCACGTCTGTGCACAGATTTTTATACCTCCCCTCACGCCTACGTATAGTTGTTAGTCTTTCCTTCCTCATGCTCAATGAAACTCCCCCAAAAATAATCTCCCTCAATTTGCCTATCCTGTGGTAGGTACTCTTATTTCACGACATTGTCCTCCTCTCTGCCACCACTCCCTGATATTCTAAATTCACAGGTTAAATTTGGAATCTCCTAAGTGTTTAATGAGGAGAAACAACATTCTAATCAGACAGTTAAACATCACCTTCCACCTTTTTTAACTTACTCGATATTTTATTTACCCTTGATTATTTACTCACATATTTTTGGTTTATTTCTCCCTGAGAGTTTATATATTTTTAGCTACATAACGATTCCTCGTTTATTGCAGATTTTATAATCATCGTGTTTTAAGTAGTCTTGGATCACCACTAGGAATATCTAACCATCCTGACGAGACTAGATCGTGTTCAATTTAAGCCAACTAAACAGTGTTTTAGAAACTGTGACATTTTGTAATTAATTAAATATATATATTTAAACCGTGTTTAATTCATGCGTTGGATAAAGTTTATGTTTTGTTGTACAATTGATGATGTAAGTTATAATGATGAGTTAAGACTTAAGGGTGAATGTTGTAAGTGGATGTGATAAGGGGAGCACCTTAACGAGGAATGATAATAGTGTGGAAAGGATTTTAAGGTTGTTAAGGTTGGGTTGTAAGGATATCAATGAATTAAATTATTAAATAATTTCAATGTTATAAGAAGAGTGGAATTTAGGCATGTTGAGTGGTGAAGGTAATTGCTTGTTTATGAGACTTTGTATTCTGCATATCATTGCAAGAAGATATGTTTTTGTAGAAGGCATGAAAGGATTCCCTAAAGTAAGGATAGGGAACATTCCTAGTTGATTTTTTGATCCAGGTGGATATCGGTGGCCATCCACCTTTTCCAAATGGCTCAAAACAGTTTTTTGGCAATTTTGGCAATTTACTATTTTTAGCA
>ML862149.1:6497-23719 GCA_009831015.1 Picea engelmannii
TTTCTTGGCATATTTTGGCATTTCTCTTAATGGAAGGTGTTACAACTAGGGTTTGTTATGCTTTTTCTTGGTGATATGTAAGTATTTTTCTGCAAAACTTCTTGATTGAATGGTTGCATTACTTATTTATTGCATATATTTATAATTTTGCTGAATAAACCCTAGGTGACAAGCACACAAGTAGGTCCTTGTCTCATGTCCCCATTGAGAGATTTTTCTGCCATTGTTTGAAGAAGGAGAGAGCCTAGCTGTAGCTACACTCTCATTCTTTCTTCCCTTTTGCTAGTCGTCACTATCTGCAAGCTGAGAAGAAGGTTACAACTTAAAGCCTAGGTCTTCTACACTTTGGGCCGATTTTTCTAGGGTTTTGCTGGTAGAGCCTTGTTGTAGCAACACTTTGCTCCATCAAACCCTCTTGTCTTGGTTTATGCTTTTCCTCAACTAGTCGTGATTGCCATTGAGTTAAGGAAGGAGGAGAGAGCATCGAGGCCTAGTTCCCCTATACCAAGGTGAGCCTCTCTCCCCTAGGGTTTTGACTTTGAGGCCTTGCTCTAGCAACACCTCAAAACTTATCCCTCTAGTCCTTAGCCGTACTATCCTGATCCTTCAGCTCTTGTGTCCTTCACTTTTGACTCCATTAACCCTAAGGCATTGATCTAAAGACCTCTTGCTTTGAAGTGAACTTGATCACAATCATTTTCAAAACCTTGAATCAAACCCTAACTACTAACCCTAGCCTAGGAACTAACCTAACTACCCTATTGTTGTCGTCATCTTTAGCTATAATATCATTGGTGCAGCTAAACGTTTTCTTCATAAGCAATTGAATGGTGATTAAAGGCATTAATTGAATGAAGTATTGATTTGTTGCATTGAATTCCATATTGTTCCAACATTTATTGAAGAAATGACATATTTATCATTGCTATAAACATTGACTTCATCAATATTTATTATCCAATTGCTTATATGTGTATCAAATAGTCATTGATTTATATGAAGTACTACCCAAGTGAGCATCTTGCATATATCAACTTTCTTGTTGCTTTGTCTCAGGCAGGTGTATCTCTTTTCTTTGGTTATACTTTATTATTGGTTGTTAGTCGGACTATCTGCCCGGTGGTGACTTGTGAGGGGGGGAAACTAATCCTTGTCTATAATCCTTTGCCTTCTCAAAACCCCAGGTCACCGGGGATGTCTCCCCTGGGCCTTACCACCCTAAACAGAAAGAACCATCCCATTGTGGTGACATTGGGTGGGATTGGTTCCTGTTACGCCAGTTTGACTCTTCAACCTTTAGCCTTTTGTCCTTGCTACAAACTATGCGATAACATTTTGGCGCCGTTGTCGGGGAACATTGAGTCAAACCTTCCTCAAAGACAACACTTTTTCAGTAAGCCTTGCCTCAAAACCTTTATCTTACAAGCTTACCTGGCGACTCCACTTAGGGTGTTTTCCCTTATCTTTTGATAGTTTCAAGAAAATTATCTGGCGACTCCACTGATGACGAAGCCAACTATGACTTCACAATGGGATCTGGGGAACTATAAACCTTTAGACATGAGTAAAATCCCGGGATATCCTAGACAAATTACCCCCTAGTATAAAAGATGGCTCCCTAGATTCGTTGGCATCGATGGAGAAAGACCCGATTATCACATGAGCAATTTCTGGGCTTTCTTTCAGCACTGCCCTGTCAGTGATGACACTGAAGACTTGGTAATGAAACTCTTCTCTGCCACTCTGCATGGAGAGGCTAGAAGATGGTATGATAATCTTCTAGCTGCCAGCATCACATCTATGGACCAGTTTGAAGAAATCTTTCTTGTGAGGTGGGGTTTGAAATTGGAAGATATCCAATCATTACTGAAAGGACTTGAATGCATAAAACAAACAGAGGATGAGACCGTCAAAGTTTTTGGGGTTAGGTTTCAGAGGTTGCTATACCAGATTCCTGAAAGCCATCATCCTAAAGGCAAATATCTCACGTATCTCTATACCAATGGACTTCTAGGGCATTTAAGCTTCCTCCTAAATAAAAAGGGTCCAAAAACACTTACAGAAGCTCACAACATGGCCATTTGAATCGAGGTAAATCTCTCCTTGTCCAAGATCAATGACTGTACTGTGGACACTCTCAGCTTGATAAAACTAGCTTCCCTTGAAACCTTTACTGATGATCCCCAAGAAAGAAGGGAACAAGTTTTTTACCAACAGAATGAAGACGTGATTAAGAAGCAAGAACCTAAGCAAGATGATGAAGTACCAACTTATGCTCCTCCCTCTGATGAGGCCATCCAAGAGCCCTTTTCTCCTCCACAACAAAAGGACGATGAAGTTAGTTGCTTTCCATTTCAAGATTCCGATAACACCTTGTCCCATGATTCAGGAAATGAAGGAGAAATGGAATCCCCGAACGAAAAGCAACTTCCTTGCTATACAACCAAATATGAAGGGGCAACTCATGAGGATAAGACAGTAATGCATGTTAAAGATATGCAAGTCCTCGAAGCTCCTGCACAAGAAGAAAAAGTAAGTTACCCTCCTCTCCAAGATTTCGATGATTGTCTACTTTATGATTTGGGAAAAGAGGAGGAAATGGGTGAGCTTTTGAATGTTTTGAACCCTCCATGTTATGATACTAATACTGACATAGTTGATATTGATGAGTCCATACATGTTGGGAGATGTAGGTGGGATGCAGTCGGTTATGATATGGATCCCATCTATGACATAGAGAGTCATCTCCAAGTGTTGCCTTTGCAATTATCACAGCAAGTTACTCTTAACCAATGGCAACAAGGAGATGAGATTTTTACCGATGCTCCCAAACACCCAAGGTTGACCAAGTACCATATTTGCCTAATGATTTTCGGTCTTACCTTGAGGGCTTTGACGAGTACTCCTCCGAGCACTTAGATTTATCCTATGAAAATGACTATCAACCACCACTGTGCTCGGATTTTGATAGGAATAAGAACATTGTTTGCCTGAAGGAGGATTCTCGTGACCTTTTTCTCCAGCCACCTATTGTTACTTTAACTTGATGTTTCATTAAAGGTGTAGTTAGGAAGTATATCTTTTATATTGAGTTTCCTCTGAAGCAAACCCTAGAATACAAGGGTTGGTTGAAAACTACAAGTTCAAGTCTATCATTTCCATGTTTCAACTTTCCCTTAAGAGTTTGCCAGTCATCCGCTAGATCCTTGTCAGTCCCTTCAAAGTGTGAAGACGTCCTGGGTGGCCAGTTTGAAGACCTATTGAGTCGGTGTTCTAAACCTTGGATTTTTCATGACCCCTTCCTGAAGTGGATTGAGCACTTTCATCAGAGATTGACGTGGCATGATTTTATCCCTCCCACCCGCCTCCATGAGTTAGACTTCGTGATCTTTAATGATATGATATATATTCTAACCCGTGACATTTTTGTGCTTGACTTATCACTATTTTGGTTTATGATGAAGCACAAAGGAAGGTATCGTGGGACATTGTTGGATTGGCTTCACTAGTTGTTTGACTACACCCAGCATCCAGCCAACAGGTAAGTAGTTTGCTTTCACATTCATACTTATGATTGTCTTATTTCAGTCTATATATATATATATATATATATATATATATATATATATATATATATGTTGGGGTGGTATCACCACCCCAATCGGTTACTAATGTTGCTATTGAGATCGAGCAGGTAAACAGGTTATGGCAGAGATGTTGAGGTTCTCATGCGCTCTACGATGAGCACATGTCCCCGAGTTGGAGCCAGATGTTATCCCCCACTTTTAGGGATAACTAGGGAGATCATGTCTCGAGGCCCACAGGTCCTAGACATGGAGTACCGAGAGCAGGATTGACTTTAGCATGGCCCTGGAGGGCCCACCTTTTCTTTCTTCCAGCACCTTTATCTTGTCAGCAGCAGCAGCATCCATCACCATCAGCTTGGTCTTGTGTCAAAGATGGTTCTTGCTCCATGAGGTAATTAGTCTGGGTATCATGGTATGTGTCACTTTGATCATCAAAACCCTTGAATATGTGCATTTGAATCCTTTTGTTTCTAACAAATGCTTGGATCTTACACTTGCCCACTTGACCATGTCTGGGGGGATTGACAGGATGCCCTAGTAAGCCTGTGTCCTTAGGTTTTGGTTTGCCATTAGGGGGGGTTTCTGAAAAGCCATCGTCCGCTCCCTTCACAGCACCACTTTTTCATCTTACTTACCGCTCACCTATCCCATTCCACTTGTTCGGGCACTGGGTTGACCTATTTTTAGGAATGCACCTTATCTCGTGGGAAGAAGGGGCTAAATGCCTAGAAGGTAAAAGCAAGCTGGTAAAATATAAAAGCCTAAGAATAAAACCTCGAGATGCTTCGCCCAGGGATCCCCGAGAAAGCAATAAAAGGCTTCTCAGCAAGAAACAAGAGGGACCCGGAAAAGTAATAAAACAAGACCTAACCAGAGGATAAGAGGTCTCATCACGAGCCAGCCTATTAGGTCCATGGGTACCTAGCAGTATGACATTGCCACCAGCTGGTTACCACGCCAGGGCAGTGACTCTTCGTTGCATGGCCAAGGGAAAGGGAGTCTCATCACGAGCCAGCCTTCTCATTTATGTGAAAGTACTTGTGGGTAACGTTGTCACCACTGGTCACCACGCCAGGGCAGTGTCCCCTGATTAGCTCTCGAAAAAAAAAGGCAATAAAGAATAAAAGAGCAAAGAATAAAAGGCAAGAATGGGCTTGGAAAAAATGCATCCAGGACAAGTACAGCTCGCCTTCTACAAAGGCACCCACAGGTAACATTTTTGTGTCCTTGGCCCTCATTGCACCCACCTGTTTGGACATCCCCTGACCACATCACCCACTTACATGGCTTGGATGAGGTCTCTCCCGGGAACTTTCCTTTTCCAGTGGACACTAGCCCAATAGGACGCCTTGTCCTTTTCTCCAAACTTTTATTGCAGGCTTGTGTAATGTCTTTGAGCTTTTAACTGATGTATTAGGGATTTTATGCACATGTTTAATAATATTGATGATGAGATGTGATTGACATTGCTATGATCCCTGTGACTAATGAGCCCATGGAGGGTGTAGCAGTTGATGTGCAGGACCATACCCGACGGACAAGTACCATTTTGGACCGGTACACATGGGGAGATGATCAGTTCGGACCTCCATGGGGCTGAAGAGCCCATCAGATGGATGTTGAGACCCCATCAGGGGGCAGAGACAGGACAAAGATGGATCTGGGGCTTTGCATCGTAGAAGAGGACGTTCCACCAAAGGCACTTTGGCAGAGCTTGACCTAGGGGGATTGACCCTCTTTCAGTGGAACGTTGGCCTTGGAAGGCCTAGGACGTCACCCATGATGATCATGACATCACCCAGCCTTATGGACATCTTGGGAGGCAGACTTGGCAAAGTTGGCACGTGTGGCAGGATGGAGAAGCCCAAGGAGGGCTAACGTTTTGCTCCAGGATGCCCCATTTGCCCTAGAAGGGGCTAACGTCTCCCTCAGAGGGGCTTGACATCTCACTTTAGCTTGATTAGGTTTTAATTTTGAGCATTTAATGTAAAACAGTATGATTTTAGTATTTTGGCCTTGTCGGCCTTTTTCATGACCGAAAATGTAAAATTAGGTCATGGTAAATTAAGGATTTTTGCCTTCATTTTTTCATCATCTTAGACTCACTCATAGTGAGGTCTGAAATTTGCACCCTCTCTTGGGTTATTGGCTGAATTTGTGAGGCGCACTTGTTGAAGGAAGACTTTCTTGGCATATTTTGGCATTTCTCTTAATGGAAGGTGTTACAACTAGGGTTTGCTATGCTTTTTCTTGGTGAGATGTAAGTATTTTTCTGCAAAACTTCTTGATTGAATGGTTGCATTACTTATTTCTTGCATATATTTATAATTTTGCTGAATAAACCCTAGGTGACAAGCACACAAGTAGGTCCTTGTCTCATGTCCCCATTGAGAGATTTTTCTGCCATTGTTTAAAGAAGGAGAGAGCTTAGCCGTAGCTACACTCTCATTGTTTCTTCCCTTTTGCTAGTCATCATTATCTGCAAGCTGAGAAGAAGGAGACGCCTTAAAGCCTAGGTCTTCTACACTTTAGGCCGATTTTTCTAGGGTTTTGTTGGTAGAGCCTTGTTGTAGCAACACTTTGCTTCATCAAACCCTCTTGTCTTGGTTTATGCTTTTCCTCAGCTAGTCGTGATTTCCATTGAGTTAAGGAAGGAGGAGAGAGCATCGAGGCCTAGTTCCCCTACACCAAGGTGAGCCTCTCTCCCCTAGGGTTTTGACTTTGAGGCCTTGCTCTAGCAACACCTCAAAACTTCTCCCTCTAGTCCTTAGTCGTACTATCCTAATCCTTCAGCTCTTGTGTCCTTCACTTTTGACTCCATTAACCCTAAGGCACTGATCTAAAGACCTCTTGCTTTGAAGTGAACTTGATCACAATCATTTTCAAAACCTTGAATCAAACCCTAACTACTAACCCTAGCCTAGGAACTAACCTAACTAGCCTATTGTTGCCATCATCTTTAGCTATAATATCATTGGTACGGCTAAACGTTTTCTTCATAAGCAATTGAATGGTGATTAAAGGCATTAATTGAATGAAGTATTGATTTGTTGCGTTGAATGCCATATTGTTCCAACATTTATTGAAGAAGTGACATATTTATCATTGCTATAAACATTGACTTCATCAATATTTATTATCCAATTGCTTATATGTGTATCAGATAGTCTTGATTTATATGAAGTACTAACCAAGTGAGCATCTTGCATATATCAGTTTTCTTGTTGCTTTGTCTCAGGCAGGTGTATCTCTTTTCTTTGGTTATACTTTATTATTGGTTGTTAGCCGGACTATCTGCTCGGTGGTGACTTGTGAGGGGGGAAACTAATCCTTGTCTATAATCCTTTGCCTTCTCAAAACCCCAGGTCACCGGGGACGTCTCCCCTGGGCCTTACCACCCTAAACAAAAAGAACCATCCCATTGTGGTGACATTGGGTGCGATTGGTTCCTGTTACGCCAGTTTGACTCTTCAACCTTTAGCCTTTTGTCCTTGCTACAAATTGTGTGATAACAGCCCCCACTCCATAGCCTTGATAATCCTATCCTTAGGGAAGCCCCTTTTGAATTGGAGAAGAGCCAACCAAACGAGAGAGGAAGAACTATTGAGGTGACAACGGATAGCCTTCCTAAGTTACACAAAGCTAAGTGCTTGGGACCTTACACTCTTGTGGATGCTAGATTTTGTTGTAACAAGGAGGACAAGTTTGGGACTTAGAAGGGTTAGTTTGGGTCAAATCATAAAAACAATATTGATGGACTAGAATTGAAAATACTTCTATTTGGGGTCAAAAAAGTAGAATTTTGTGGTTTTTTATTTAAAGGACATATGATCGAGATGTCCTCACTACATTCTACGGTTCATTATCTTTTCAACAATGGTTTGTTTTTGTCTAACAAAGTCTATATGAGAAATGTATGCCCCTAACAAAGTAACAGTCCAGTTATTCCCCATAGGTCCAAGTGCTAGCCATGCCAACCCACTATAATTCACCCACGTGGAGTTAGTAATGTGTGGGAATCCACTAGAGACTTCTAAATGCATCATGAAGATTCCAAGAGCATTTTAAAATCCTAAACCTAACCCTAATTCTAGTGATAAAAAACTTATCAAAAGGAGGACAAAAGGTTCACTTTCTTTAGTTTCCTTAGTTGTTCCATAGTATGAATAATCAGTATGAAGGAGTAACTAACAAGAAGCAAAGAGAGAGAGAGAGAGAAGAAATATGTAGAGGATTGTAGTAGACCACGGTGTCTCATAGCTTCGCAACAAGCTTAGACTGCTTTGTATTATGTATTGCAATCTCCATTATTTAAAAGACAAAAGGCAAAATCCATCACTTCTTGTTGGGTTTACCAATATCAAGTTTCCCAAGGTAAAATTGGTGTTGTAATATGTGTATTTGCTATTATAGTTCTATTTTCATGTCACATTGGTTAAAAATTCCATTTGGTGTCTTATTTCTTGTTAAATAACTAAAGTACAAAAAGAATAATCGCATAAACAAGAATAGGCTCACTATAGTAGTTATAGTAGATCTATTTTGGTGAACCAACCATTGAAATATCCAAGACGATTTATAAATCATGTTGGTCTTCAAGCAGTTTTATTTGGGTGTTTGTGTGTGATTTGATCACAGTATATGCTTACCCGGATCAAGTAATCTAAATTTGAAGGAGCATTGCACCTTGTGGATCCCAAGATTGGCACAGGAAGCATTAAGAAGCAACATCAATCCTTAGAAATGGAAAATGAGAACCACGAAAGGCCTATTAATGAAGCCTCCTCTAGAAATAGAGGCTCCTCCTCTCATTCCAATATGTTCAATTTATGCCACCAGTAATACCATTGGCAACACACGCTTGTGGCATAGGTTGGCACAACATCTCCCACCAGCTAAGTGGGTTAGTGGGGGGGATTCTAATATGGTTGAGTGGGATCATGACCATGTTGGAGGATGTGATATAGGGATTTGTGGGAATGAGCAACAGAGCATGGACTAATTGTAAAAGATTGTTGGGTGTCTCAGATATTTTTTGTGGTCAAAAGAATATTGCACCAAGGTGGTCGACGTGGTCTAATCAACAATGGGAGACCCATGGTATACAAGCTAGTTGATGGTGATGATCAGCGTGTCCACCCATGGCAACCCCCCTCAGATTTGCTTCTTCTACTTTGGATCAGCCAAGCTCATCACATCCAATAAACTCAATGTATGGGAGATGGTAAGCCAACGCCACCATGAGGTATGTTAGTCCTTATTTCATACAAAGAGTTGTGCTTAATATACTAGGCATGTGAATGAGGATCATTGGTTGAAGTTGGATAATGGATCATAATCTCAAAAAGTTATGTTTGTTTCGGTGTTTCACCTTGGTGGCCAGCATCTATGCCCTAGTCCCGTGTCGCCACCCCCGAGGAAAAGAGCTACTACTGGGGGTCCCTCACAAGGGTAACGTTTCATTTCCCCGCCATACTTAACACTTACCATCCTGGAGCCTATCACAATGTCCTAACTTCGGTAATGGGTCATGGTTCATTCTCTCATGAGAAGAGGGGATGAAGGCCCAGAGGTTGATTGCAGTTGCTAGCAAAAGAAGAATAATTCTAAAGAAATAAATAATGGCAAAGGACTCTCAAAATCCAGTCCATACTCGAGCTCTACCCTTTCCGCATTCACCCCAATCCCAAAGCAATGATGTTATAGCTTGAAACTTTATAAAGAGGACTTGCAAATATGATAAGAGGACAATAAAAAGGCAGATTAAATGGTTGAAAAAACGTAGCACTTAGAAAGTGGTAACTCAAGAGCAAGCGCACCCTCCACAAAGGCGCTCATAAAAATGGATTCAATGACACCATAAGCCATGAAGTAAGCCCAACAAGTACCACTATCACACTTACTCTTGAAGGGTTCTTTTCTTTCCTGCTTCCCTTGGGACATATCCCTCTACTTGGCTTTTTTCTTTCATTGTTTTGGTTCGCACACCTAATAGGGTCTGATGAAGGTCCTCCCATATTCAAACTTTCCAACTTATATAAAGCCTTGAGCTAATGTGAAATTTGAAGGGGATACTTGATGTGAACTGTTTATGTGGCTTGTATCTTAAGTAACAACTTAATTTGTATGATCTAAGGAATGGTATATCTTATGAACATTGGCTTTACTTGATTTCATACTATGTTTTGATTTGGATGTCCTTGACATGGTACTTTGAAGGATGCCCCAAGCTGTCACCCAAGACGTTGTGCCTTTATTGTAGGATATGGCACATGTGATGTAGAGCATTTAGTCACCTAGTGGCTTGACACACTCAGGTATTGGCTCTCACATCTTCTAAACCTTGGATGATGGATAAATGGGCTTGTATATGCTAGATATGGTCATGGTAGCATAGAGATGGGCAGGAAGCCCGCACGCTGGGCTCTACACCCCAGAGACCATCATGCATTGGATGGAGAACGTTGCACTGGGAGATGATTGGATGACACATGGAGAAGACATACACCCTTCTCCTCCTTGGACGCCATCCTTTACAGCTTGGACGTTGGGCATTAAGATGATGACATCATGCTAGGGTTCGATGGACATGATGGGGTTTGTTTCCACTTGGACACTACATGATGTGACAGGGCACTTGATGGTGGTTTTGCCTTGCTTGCACTCATAGATGATGACACGTGACCTTTAGAGGCCTTCTCCATGCCCTTGAGGGCTTGACGTCACCACAAGTGTGGCCATAGCATTTATTATTATTTGTTTTATCATTGTAGAGGCTATCTTGAGGGGTTGGCCCCACCTTTTAGCACGGACTTATTGACATTTAACACAGATTATGTGGACAAATGTGCTTGGTTACCTTCTATAAACAGAGGGAGCAATTATTCATTTTTCATCATTACTTTCTCCTCACACTTGTGAGTGAGAGCTCTAAAACAGTTCACTATCTCTCTTTGGCTTCTTGGATCTAGTGTGCAGCTCTTGGAGAAGGATTATTTGTGGATGTTTTGCATTTCTTGGATGATATCTTGTTGAAGTTAGGGTTTCTCTTGGCATAACAACTTGGATAAGTAAGTAATTTGCATTAGGTTAATGTGTTTGCTCATGGATTAATATGATAATTTCTATCTTGTTGCATATTACGTTGTTTTGTTGAAACCCTAAGAAGGAACATAAGAGGTTCTTCCTTCCCTACTTGTATTTGTCCAAGTTTTGGTTAAAGCATTAAGAGAACTACTCTCTTGCTAGGGTTCAAAGACCTAAGGCCCAAGAGATGTTGCACCTTAGGGTTTTGATCCTAGTCCATCTTGATCCTTGACCTAGGTTATCTAGAAGAGGGAAAACAACATCTAGGGCCCAAGAGAGGTTGCACCCTAGAAATCGTTTTCTTGCAAGTTTTAGTCCTAAGGCCCAAGAGAGGTTGCACCTTAGGGTTGAAACTTCATTCTTCTTGACTATCTAGTTCATTCTTCAAAGTGTTGCATGCTTGACTCCATAAGCCCTAGAAAATTTAACAGCATTAATCTAGAGTTCTCTTTGTGGTGAAAATATTCTTAGAATTAGCACACACTCTCCAAGCGATTTAACTAACTCTATTAACTCTAGCCTTGGCAAACAAATGTTATTTATTGCTGCAGTTATAAATGTTTGCTACTGCGACTAGGGTTTGATTTAATTGCTGCATACTTACTTGAAATAGTGGCTAAAGATACTCAGAATCATAGTCTAGCAATTGGATGTTATTGCACACATCGAAGGCTTCATTCTTATGCTCAATTGTTATATTTCTGGGTACCTTTTCCTACTGTTGTTTCAAAAGATTAACTGTTGTTATACATTGTCTTCTTGCTGTAATTTTGCAACAGCAATTGGTTTATTTGATGTTCTAGTGTCTAAGAGGTCATTAGTGAACTACATAACTTGGCAATTGTCTATATTATGCTTTGGATTGTTTATTCTCTTGTATAGGTGAATCAATTACCTCATTTTCCTTTTACCTCTCCTAGACCTAGACCTGACATCTAAGTGACTAAGATAGGGGGTTGTAGGCTTGGCTAATCTTGCTACTTGATCCCTTGAGGTCACTGGAGAAGCCTCCCTTGTGTTGGATCTCTTCCATCACCAAAATGAGGGAAGTCTCTACTTAGGTGACAGTGATAGAAACTTCTAGTTGTTACATAGATAGGTATCTTATGGAGGCTTTGCACAAGTACAAATCCTGTGATAACAAAACACATTCCACCTAGGTGATGTCTAGCAAATGTTACAAATGTTAAGTCATATCACCTAGGGAAATCCCACCAAGGCAAAGTGCACTACCACAACACATCCATCATCTAACCACATCAACATCATAAGAGGAGGGGACAATAGAAATGCTAACCCATCCAATCATCAAGTATGTCCCCACCACACATCCAATGCACTAGGACCATGTAAAACATCCCTTCTAGTGACAAAAATAATACAACATCATCGTGCAAAAGTCACTGGGAAACTCCAACAATGTCATGAAACATCTACCTCCTAACACCATCATCTAACCCCTTAGGGGGCTAGAACCATAATCCACAAACAAGATGTAGCACATCCATGATAAACATATATACCAAACCACACCATAACGAGACAATATGCTCCAAGATACCAACAAATATGCAACCAAGGGGTGATCAACAAGGCAAGCACATGTGAGAATACAACTAAGTCAGCAAGCACAATCATCCAACCAAGGAGAAGTGAGACTCCCCCACCCAAAGACCTCATCAAATGATCCAATGCCATGAAGAGAAGGGGATCCATGAAGATGTATCCCCCCAAGTCAGTCCAATGCTCCAAGATACCAACAGCAAATCTCCATCAATGTGATGAAAATCACAAAATGGAACCTCATAGAATATGAGGTGTAAGTTGTAACAGAACGCAAGTTGTCTTTTATTTCTGTTTTCAAACCCTAGCTTGAAAAAAAGAGCATAGCATAAGTAAAGACTAGGATAGAAGTGTTGAAAACAATTTTGAACGTATGCAATAAATTTATTCTTCAATGCAGTGTACAAAAAACATATATAGAAAATATAGATGCTTGGCTAGATATTAAAGATGTTTATGAAGAATGGTACAAGGATAATATTGAAATCTTCCAGCAATATGAGGATAACCACTTTTAGCTCCTCGTTAAGGAATCTCCTCTCCTCTATGATGAACCTCCATGTGAAAAGGATTTACAAGAGACAAAGAAGATCTCCCAACTTCTCTTTGATCAGAAGATCTCCCAACTTCTCTTTGATCAATCTCTTCATTTCTATGATGAATTACCTAGTGAGCAGAATGTATTGGTTGAAAAAGAAGCAGAAATCATTGAAGGAAATCATGAGCAAACTGTGAAAGAGAGTTTTCAACGTGAATCTTCTCCATTGGAAATGTTCCCTCCAGCCCAACAACCATCTTTCCACATTTACGTGGATGAAATTTTTATCACTCAGTCTTGGTTGACCCATACCTGGACCCATATGACCTTGTTGAGCATCTTCAACCAAAGTACAGCGAATGAGTTAACTCGGTTCATCAAAAAAGACTATTCTTAATCCACTTTCCATTCAAGTGGGTGAATCACACCCCACCATATAATTACAGACATCAGATGACTCTCCTAAATGTCTCGGAGCCTATCACCCCTCCTCCTCAAGAGGGATATAGCACCAATTAGGGTCCCTTACATCCTAACCGGAACTTCATGTTACTGTCAACGAGTCAAATCCAATAACATCCATAGATGTATATAGTAATATACTATTCATCATAGGATCAACCAAGGGTAAAACGTATCTTATCAGATAGCAAATCTCAGGAAAGAATAAACCTAAAGAATAGAACATAAAGTTGTATCCTAATAATAAACCCTTGCCCAACTAAAACAGAGATGCAACGTAGAGAAACGCACTTGAGCTATAGACTTCTAACTCAAAATCACTTTCAAACCATTGATAGAGGGATCCATCATTCAGCTATGTTTAGTAGTGGAATTACATACTCCAGCTACAGCCACTTCCCAAACAACCTAAGAAATGAGGGAGAAAACTCCTAGAGTTTTATCTATCAGTTTACGAAATGTCTGTCCTTCACAATCTTAAGGAGAGACACACAAATAAAACAGAAAAGACAAATTTCTGAAAATATTCAAATTTCAATCTTGACTGTTGATTCGCTGGTCTTATCTATTTGAAAAATAACCAGGAAGTAAATAACTAAATTCTGCAATGATTATCCAAATAATTTTAAGCTAAGGTCATGAGTTGTCAATGCAAACTATAGCCATGACGTTAACTCTTGAAATACACTGGCCTTAGAAATAAGCACACCTTACATAATAAAACCTTTGTTATTTAACATCAAATCTAAACAACTAGGCAATTGACAGTATGAAATAATATACTTCTATCACTAGGGGACTATACTATCGGTAGAACAAAGCAGTATTCATCCGAATTGATCCGGACAATCCCAATATGGCTGGGGCTCTATGACAGGTCTTTTTCTTGGCATGGATGTTAAAGCTAGCAAACATATAGGGATGACAATCTACAAATTTACAACTTATAGACCAAATATTGGCTGCGCTTGCTTATATGTGAAACAAACATATGTGGCCTTCCACTGGTCCTTCTTATTGGCATTGCTGTTGAAGACCTCAAATAATTAGCTTAGATATACACTGTACAGTTGGCAAACGAAAATTAATACACTCAATTTAGCATGGCCAAATTGAACATGACCCTGGCTGTACATCAGGACTTGTAGTATTTTGTGGCTGTAGTTCATCGGAAATATTTACTACAAATGGAGCCCTTATGAGTTCCATTCCTGAACAAATATGCAGTTCACTGAAAACATTCATAACAAACGAGACCTTAAATGCTAGCATGGATGTGGAAAATAACTTGTCTCCATCTTAAGAAATTGAGTAACTTCACTTCCAAACTTGGAAGCAAACTCCACGATTTAACCTTTGAAAACAAAAGAAAATGAGAACCATGATAGGTGAAGGCATTGAGCTTAGATATACACTGTACAGTTGGCAAACTGAAAATTAATACACTCAAGTTAGCATGGCCAAATTGCACATTACCCTAGCTGTACATCAGGACTTGTAGTATTTCGTGGCTGCAGTTCATCTGAAATATTTACTACAAATGGAGCCCTTATGAGCTCCATTCCTGCACAAATATGCAGTTCACTGAATACATTCATCACATGAGAGACCTTAAATGCTGGCATGACTGTTGAAAATAACTTTTCTGCATATTAAGAAATTGAGTAACTTCACTTCCAAACTTGGAAGCAATCAACAACCTCCACGATATAACTTTTGACAACAAAAGAAAATGAGAACCATTATAGCTGAGGGCATTGAAATTATGCTCTAAAACTAGAAATCCATTAATCCATTATTATACACCCAAAAATTACAGTGGGCCTATATGAAAATTGACAAAAACATCAGTGCTTCATTTCGGATTCAGAGATTCCATTAAGAAATTGTGCAGTTATTTGACATAGAAAACAACCCTTGATCCGACTTTAGCTTTGGAACTAAAAGGTGCTTTTTACGAGACTAGAAAAATCAAATGAACTGGAAACATAGCTTATGTCTGCACTTCATGAACACATGGAAAATTTAAAACCAGTCAATTAAATAGGATTCGGGGCGCAACCCATTTGCCAAACATAGAGAACCCAAAAATAAAACATATTTTAGGGGGCAGCCTATTTGTCTCCGTGAAAGCCCACCTTGCAAGATTCGATATTTCAAACTTCGGTATATGCAGTTTGAATACAAACATGGAGGGCTTTGTAAACTTACCTTGAAGCCTGTTGTTGAAAACAAGGAACATGAATGATGCTCCCACCAGCAGCAAAACAGGTGCAGCAATTAAGACCCGCATGTCTAACAGTTATAGAAACCAGGCGATGCCACCTAACTACTATCCTTATGCATATCAATTTTCACTCATTGAGATATATGCATTCATTGAGAAACATATAAGAGGGGATGCTTATGCTCTTTAATGTATGTATAATATTATCAAAGTAAAGTCCCAAGAAAGTATCCAACATTTGGGAGGAATACAAGACAAGGTTTTCATTAGTTTAATCCCAGAAATGGAGATTCCTGGCAATCTCCAGGTCAACCATTTCCAATATATGAAATGATAAATGTAGGAAAAAAGCCGTAAGGCCTGCAAATCTATTAATGGCAATGAGGTGTCCATTGCAGAATGCTAAGTGCCCTCCTGCTTTTGCTGAGGAATATTTTGACAATGGGGAAATGAATGAATAAACAAATGATTTCGGAGCAGATTATGGTTATCATTTTTCAATCAGACTGAAGCCTTGGGCCACCCACCAACATGACTTCTGAACGACATAAATGCTTCTGCTGTGGTAAATGAGCCTGCACAGGGTCTCAGCCACCTAAACCTGACTCATGTGCATATTCAGGAGGTAAGGTAAACAGAAAGGAAAATGGCCGAGGATCGAAGCAGTTAGGGTTGATTCTCACATTTTCCCACACAATAAAAATCCATCCAGTCATGCCAGGCTCTAATTGGACTTTGAAATTTGAATCAGAAATCACCAGTCATGCCAGGGTCTAATTGGTTTTTTCGAAATTTGAATGAAGGTGCTCGAAGCCATTGCTCGACAAAACACATAAGAGAATTCCCAATCCCAAATTCATCCTGTCACCTTTATTGTTGCTCTCGAGTTTAGAAATTGTCCATCAAAGAGACTTATCCGCGGATTTCAGTGCAACGTTTTTTGAAAAGTATATCTAGGTAAGCATATCAGGCGCTAACTCTCTGTCAGTGTGTATTTTTCAATATTTTCGATGACCAGGATGGCAAGTGTCTTCGGATTTGTAAAGTGGATAATTTAAAGTACTTATGTGGAGAATTTAGAGTACCTTTACCTTTGGACTATTCAATTTTATCAACTTATACTTTATGATTTATTAAATTATATCATAAACTTATATGGTTTATACCATATAAGGTAACCTTACAAGTAATTTAGAGAGTCTAGAGGAGATTGAGTATTTTTTTTTGGTAAGAGGTAAATTGGTATTTGGTTTTATGTATGGGATTAAGGTTAGATGCTACTAGAAAGCACATGATTTTAAAGTTTAGTGGAGATAGCCTTAGTGATGGGCACAAGGGATATTAGCTTTCTTGTGAATACTATATAGATTAAAACTACCTTTTGGTTCTAGAGTAAGACATAAAACTACTTATGATTGATTGAGAGCTTGTCTTTCTCAAATGTAAGGAAACAGGTTAACAACCCAAGACCCAAAGGCATTTGGTAGGAGTGAAACTCTGCCCTCTTATAAACCACTAGTGAGTTATTTCAAGTGTCATGGTTTTTCTTGAATAACGGTGTTAGCCCCTGTCAATTGACAACTGAGCTATGATAGGTTTTGCCACTGTTGGAGGTAAAAAATGAGAATAAGTAATGAATTATTTTTTAATTTTTTTTCCATTAAGAGATTTGACTTTCACAATTGCTTTGGATTATATCCTTTGGGGTAGTTTTCAATGACCTATATGACCTATCACTTAGGAAGACACCTTGTTGGGT
>ML862150.1:12051-23719 GCA_009831015.1 Picea engelmannii
GTGCAAAATTTCTATAACGACGATATATTCAACCACATTATGTGTGGATGGCCCTAGGCATACGCCACTTGAAGACACCAGTATACCCTCGGGTGAGTAAACCACCCAAGCGGCGAAAGCCAAGTTCCATGTATGACGAATGGATCCATCTGCAAATCCTAGGTACAACAAAAAATCCATTGACATATACCAACCAAGGGAAACCTCGATAAGTAAGATAAAGACGAAAAGAAAGGGAAAAGATATATACACTAAATTACATTATTATACAAAGAGTTCCACCCGATCTTGGGGCTCAAGCGTAATATATTTTCAAGTAGATCCCATTCCTGGGCTCGACCAACATATTCCCTTCAAATATTCTAACTCAAAGGCTCCTTTTTCTAAGACATGTCGCACGATATAAGGATCGTGCCACATGGGTTTAAACTTGCCTGCCCCCAGTGGTTATTTGGCTTGATCATAAAAGAGGACCAAGTCAACCTCAGCATACAAATGAGGACAGACAAACTTATTATATTCGACCTTGACACATCTTTTGTTCGCCTCGATAGTCGTAGAGGTGTCTCAACAATGCTCGTCAAGACTCTCTAGGTGTCTAAGGAGTCGCTCGAGATTAGAAGTGTCAGGTAGGAGCGTGAATGCCAACTTAAGGGAAGGGATTTTGCATTCAATAGGTAATATCGACTCCACACCATGTACTAACTAGAAAGGGGAAAATCCGGTGGCAGTCTTGACTGAGGTTCGGTATGCCCAAAGTGAGGGATATAGCATAATGTGTCAGTCAGACTTACTCTGGCTGATAGTTTTTTGCAAAATGGTCTTGAGAGACTTGTTGATGACCTCTACTTTTCCATTTTCTTGGGTCTAATAAGGAGAAGAATGACCATGTCTAAACCCCGGCTTATATGCTAGTTCTTCCATCATTTTGTTTTGAAAGTTACTGCCATGATTAGTGACAATCTCACTCGGTATACCAAACTAGACGATAATTTGATTGAATATGAAGAAGGTGGTGCTCTTCCCGTCATATTTAACTATAGTGTAATGTTCCTTAATTGGCTAGTCTAGGAAATGTTGATAATGTGTGTGTAGGATGAATTTTTTATAGCATATAAATGATCATACAAATAACAAATGTGGCAAAGGACTGCAAAGTTTATATTATGATATCTGTGTGGATTACAAAATGTTCGAATGCGGCTGAATAAACTGAAAATACTCGACTAGATCAAAAAACAAAGGATCTTATCCAGAATACAAATAACCAACTAAAAAATAATACCCATAATATGGGAGAGCTACGAAATCAATGGATACGCTAGGACTATGGCAGCGCTGACGGTAACTGCTGGAAGTCTGGAAAGTTCTCCTTGGGAACTATACTTCTCGGAATCGCTTGGAAACTGTCCTAAATGATGCACCCTGCTCTAGTCCTCAGTATTGGTATCTGTCGGACCCCACTGCTGATGAATCTGGACCTCGGATGGATACCCCTGGGGGAATGTGACCCTCTTCTTCTGGAAAAATGTGTCCTAGTGATTCCCTGAATCTGGTCTGATGCTCGCTCTGGAACCCCAAATGCGCCCGCAAAAAGTGTCACACGTCCAAGTCTGGAAAATGTGTCCCAGCTGATTCCTCCGTCGGAATCTGATGAGGAACCAGGAAAAATATGTGCCTTTCCCTCCTCTCAAATGGGTCAAAGGGAAATCTTGGAATTCTCCCTGGATGGGATAAGTCCACTAAAAACCCTCTCAGAAGTTACGCCCTCACTCTGGATGAATGCGCCCTTACTGGTGAACACTGTGTAACTGTTGGTGAAGAATGATGGAAGACCTAAATGATCTTCTCGATGACCAGGGTGTGTCTCTCAACACCGAAATCAGCCTACTGGTGTCTTCCTCATGGAATCCACTGAACTATCTCTCCTGAGATGTGCCTCTTCTCCTCAATGACAAGTCATAATCTACATAATAATGAATTAGGTCACTAACCCTTCCTTTATATCTTTCCAAAACCCTAAATCATGTTGAAACCCTAATTCACTGTTGACTTCCAAAACCCTAAATCACTGTTGAAACCCTAATTCACTGTTGACTTCTATTTTTAGCTCATAATGACTTAAAAGCACTTTTAACCATTTTTAGCTCAATGTCACTTTCTGAATATAAAACCTATGACTGGACTAACCTCTAGTAACCATGTTTACCCCTCTTTGGCCCTGGATATAGTCTAACGAGGTGGTTTATACCATTAAGCCTCCTCTCTGGAGATCATATTTGGAAAGGGACATTACAGTCCTCCCTTCCCTAAATTGCTTGTCCTCAAGCAATACCAGTCGAAGGTGATGCAACACCTACTCGCTCTCCCAAGTAGTGTCCTCTACTGGAAGCCCTCTCCATATGATCAAACACTCTTTGATGACCTTGCTCCTCAGTTGTCGCTCCCAGAACTCCAAAACCTCCTTCGGAACTAACTTCAATTGTCCCTCCTCATCCAACAGGGGAAGCTCCTCTGATGTGCTAATGAATTGTCCCACTGCCTTTTCTAGGCAAGACACGTGGAACACGTTATGAATCTTTGTCCCCTATATAAGCTCTAGCTTGTAAGAAACCTCACCTACTCGGCACATGATCCTGTAAGTACCATAAAATATGGGCTTGAGCTTCTCGTCCCCACTCTTCTTCAGAGATGACTGTCTATAGGGTTGGAGTCTTAAGAAAACCAAATCTCCAACCTCAAAGTTGTGCTCTATCATGTGCCTGTCTGCACTTATCTTCTATCAGTTTTGCATCGTTTGCAGGTTCTCTTTCAACAACTTTAGAATCTCCTGACTCTCTATGATCCAATCCTTGTCCTTGGGAGATCTGCTCTCCCCCAAGACCAAGTCTACCAAAGTGAGAGAATCATATCCATACAATGCTTGGAAGGGTGTCATACCAATGGACATGTGGAAGGTGGTGTTGTAGCAATGTTCTCCTAAATGTAACCACTTTACCCACGTTCTCTGCTTTCCTCCTACATAGTTCCTTAAATACCCTTCAACCCACTTGTTGACAATCTCGGTCTGCCCATCTGTCTGAGGGTGATAGCTAGTGCTAGGTGTCAACTATGTCACCACCAACTGAAACAACTCTCTCCAAAATGTCCCTATGAACCGATTGTCCCTATCACTGACGATGTTCTTCGACAACCCATGAAATCTAAAGACCTCCCTGAAGAAAATATCAGCTACCTAAACTACTTTGTACTCTGTCGGTATGGCATAGAAGTGAGAAAAATTGGTCAATCTATCGACCACTACATAGATACAGTCCTTACCCTGGACCTTGGGTAGACCTGTGATGAAATCCATAGATATACTCTCCCATTTCTGCTCTGGAATGGGGAGTGGTTGGAGTAGCCCTGCTGGATGAGCATGCTCTAACTTGCTCTACTAGCAAGTCACACACTCACTAACATGTCTCATAACGTCATGTTTGAGGCCCTTCCATGAGAACCTCTCTATGATCTGTCTATAGGTTTTGAAAAACCCCTGATGGCCTGCTAGAGGTGAATCATGAACTGCGGTGAGGATATTCTTCTTGAGCCCTGAATCTAGCACCAAGTAGACTCTATCCTTGTAAATTATGACATCGTCAATGACCCTATATTGGCCATCCTATATCTGCCCATTCATTACCTCACAAGCTAACTTGTTCTTGGAATATTCCACTAACAAATGGGATTTCTAATCTGCTGAAATCTCCATCAAAGAGCATGTTGCAAGTCTCCTCGATAGTGCATCGGCCACAATGTTCTTCTTCCCCTTGACATACTCTATGTCAAAGTCGAATGCTTGTACCTTCATCACCCATTTCTGTTGGTGCTCACTGAGGTCCTTCTGCTCAAGGAAATACTTCAAATTATTGTGATCAGTCTTGACCACGAATTTGTTGCCCACCAAATATTATCTGAACTTAGTCAAGGCATGCATGATTGCCAACATTTCCTTGTCATAAATGGAGTACAACCTCTCAAGTTAACTAAGCTTCCAGCTCTCAAATACAATGGGGTGTCCTCCTTGCATCAAAATTGCACCGATCCCTTTGCCAGATGCATCACACTCTAGTACAAATGGCAAGGTGAAGTCTTATAGTGCCAACACTGGACAAGTGCCCATGACTTCCTTCATGTGAT
Source organism: Picea engelmannii (assembly GCA_009831015.1). Lineage (NCBI taxonomy): Eukaryota > Viridiplantae > Streptophyta > Pinopsida > Pinales > Pinaceae > Picea > Picea engelmannii. Next base: position 16,231 of record ML862150.1, read on the forward strand.
CAAAGGCTTCATGTGATTTATCAGTCCATATGAAGGCCCCATGATTGGTAATATCTGTCAGTGGTGATCCAAGTTGAGAAAAACCCCAGACGAACCGCCTGTAATAGTTGCACAGCCCGAAGAAGCTCCTCAATTATGTCACGTTCCTAGGCGTCGGCCAATCCAGAATGTCCTTGATCTCCTCTTGGTGCACCTGTACCCCCTGTGCACTGATGATGTGGCCTAAGTAAAGTAGTTATGTCATACCAAACTCGCACTTGGACTCTTTGGCATATAATGATTGTTCCTCCATGATGCTCAATACCTCATCCAGATGCCTCATATGCTCTTTCCATGACTGGTTATAGATCAAGATGTCGTCGAATAAAACCATGACTAATTTCCTTAACTGATCCCTAAATATATGGTTCATGCAAGACTGGAATGTAGCGAGTGCATTGGTTAGCCCAAATGGCATAACCAGGAACTCGAAGTGTCCAAAATGACATCAAAATGTCGTCTTCTCTATTTCCTGCTCTCGTATGTTGATTTGATGATATCCAGAGTGTAGATCCATTTTTGAGAAGAAAACTGCCCCATGCAGGTCATCCATCAACTTGTCAATGTGTGGGATAGGGTATCGGTTCTTGATGGTTTTCTTGTTCAAGGCTCAGTAATCAATGCACATCCTCATGGTGCCATCCTTCTTCAGAACTAAGAAAAATGAAGAAGCAAATGGGTTGTTTCTCGGTCTAATATGTCCCATCACCAGCAATTCCTTGATTGCCTTATCTATGTCATCCTTGAACCTCCTAGGATGACGATAGGGGGGGTTGATCATAGGTTTTTCCCCTCCTCCAACTCAATGGCGTGCTCAAACCCCCTATCAAGTGGCCTCCCTGGTGGAATCGCCTCAAATACCTGTTGATGTCGTTGCAATAAATTCTTCATCTTTGTATGGTATTGTTGTCGACCTTCTGAATCCTTCTGAGTAGTGATCAAGCATTATGCAGCATATGCTACCTCCCCATGTCTGAATATCCTCTCAATCCTCTTGGTTGAAACTATCCTGGGTGCTCCTATCGACATACCTCTTAGAACAACCTTATTCCCATCCTGATCTCTGAATCCCATTTCCAAGGTTTGGTAGTTGGTAGTGATTTTTCCCAAGGTAATCATCCACTAAACTCCTAACACCACATCTATGTCTGATAGGTCGACCACATAAAATGTGTCTCTCACTTTGTATTTTCCCAACTTCGTCTCTAAGTTTGGAACTTTGTCTAGACACTCCACTATGTGGCCATCTGCTACCGCAACATCAAACCCCTCAAACTCCTATGTCTGAAGTGCCCATCTCGATACTAGTGAAGCGTCAATGAAGTTGTGGGTGGCCCCACCATCTATCAAGGTGATTGCTCGTTTACCCTGAATAATCCCAAATGATATGGAGGGTATCATACCTAGGAACACCAAAAAGGGTCACTATGACTCCTCCCTTTGTTGGTTTCCTCCTGTTAGACTACCCTAGCAATTGTGGGACTACTGGAGGATGGGCTCTTGTCGGTGTCGGTGGTCTATGGGGAGGCTACTCCTCTGTTGGTGCTGACTCCTCCTCTGAACTAGTGGATCTATAGTCCTTCTCCTCCTCCTCAATGTCCATGTTGTCTGCTGCTACCTCAATATAATGAATCTCTCTTTTTCCTATGCACCTGTGGTCTGGGACCCAAGGATCTTTGCATTTGAAGCAAAGATTCTTCCTCATAAGCTCTCACCTAGTCTCATCATCCATCTTCTGCTTTCCCTTCCATTCTCTCTGGAATGCCTTCCTGTCTCGATCCCTCTGGGGCACAAATGGTTTGGAGAATTTTTAGTCTTTAGCACTGAGTCTGCCAGATCTCGAGTGCGAAGGATGGCATCCTGCAAAGTGGGAGGCATGTATGCCTTCACCCATCCTCTCAAAGGCTCTTTGATTCCTTCTATGAATAACATGATCAACCTGGATTCTAATATATCTATCACTACCATGAATACCCACTAAAACTCTGTGATGAACACCTATGTTGTGCCAGTTTGTCTCAACTGGGCTAGATCCCTGAAGTGTATCTCGGGATCCTTCCTGTCAAACCTATCCATGAACCTATCTCTAAACTCCCTATAGGAGGTGATGTGACTATGACCCAATGTCACCAGTCCATGATACCACCACTCGCGTGCCTCACCCTCCAAGTGTAGGGTCACGAAACTAATGGCCTCTGTCTCGGTCATCTGGTTGAGCTTGTAATACGTGTCTAGCTTTTGTACCCAAGCTCTGGAGGTGTATTTGGATGATTTGTCGAAAGAAGGGATGGTGAGTTTCCCAACTTTTCGGATGAAATTGAGGTTATGCCCCTGATGTTGTTGTGGTCCTCCCCTTTGCGACTCTCAGGGGTGGTTCCTGAGTCTGAGTCCACAATACTCAACTAAGGTCATGTCCTGATGGAAGTCATGACCCAATGTTGCATACTCCCTGCTATACTCTACAATGTCGTCTGCATGAGTGGGTGGCCTCTGTGTTATTGGTGGTGATGTTGCTACCGGGGGTGCCCTCTAGAAACTGGGAAACAAGGGTCTGGGAATCCTACTCGCAGAGGTGTATGTGTGAGAGGGTGACTGGAGTCTACTACCTACTCCTAATTTCCCATGTGCTACATGTGAGACTTGTGTGTTTGGGGTTCCCACTCTAGCCAATATATCAACCACCTGTGCCAAGGACTGAGACATGGTCCGTTGACTAGCTAACATATCATTGATAACCTGCATGAAAGTTTTCTATGGATCTACGGGGGCCTTGCCACTGCCCTCTGGTCACTCATATATGTCTCCTAGCATCCTCTCTGCCTCTTGCTTAGCCTCACACTCTACCCTTCTCTCTGCTTCTCTGTATTCCTCTTCCTCTTCCTCTGAGCTAGGAGGAAAAGGGGGGAAATCAGGCCTATGCCTTATTTCCTTATGCCTGTTGTAAGTGACATATTCATTACCGATGTGTTCATGACCCTCTGGGTCTTCTGTTGCACTCATTGTCTTTAGTCACAGGTTGGCAAGACTAAAGCTCTGATACCACTGTATTGTTCTTGACTTGTCTAGTCTAGGAAACGTTACTAATGTGTGTGTAGAATGATTCATTTACAGCATATAAATGACCATACAAATAAAAAATGCGACAAAGGACTGCAAAGTTTATATTATGATATCTCTGTGGATTACAAAATGGTCGAACGTGGTTGAATAAACTGACAATACTGGACTAGATCAGCAAACAAAGGATCTTAGTCGGAATACAAATAAGCAACTAAAAGATAATACCCAAAATATGGGAGCACTGCAGAATCAATGGATGCGTTGGGACTATGGCAGCTCTGACGGTAACTGTTGGAAGTCTGGAAAGTTATCCCTAGGAGCTATACTTCTCGAAATAGCCTAGAAACTGTCCCAAATGATGCACCCTGCTCTAGTCCTCAGTACCGGTATCTGTCGGACCCCTCTGTTGATGAATCTGGACCCCGGATGGATACCCCTGGGGGAATGCGCCCCTCTTCTTCTAGCAAAATGTGTCCTAGTGATTCCATCATTGGAATTGGACAAGATATGTCTCAAAACAATCGCCTTGGTCTACTGGGAAATGGGTTGGAAGGGTTTCCCCGAATCTGGTCTAATGCTCGCTCTGGAACCACAAATGCGCCCGCCAAAAGTGTCGCATGTCCAAGTTTGGAAAATGCGTCCCAGCTGATTCCTCCATCACAATATGATGAGGAACTAGGAAAAATATGCACCTTGCCCTCCTCTCAAATGGCTCAGAAGGAAATCTCGAAATTCTCCCTGGATGGGATAAGTCAACTAAAAACCCTCTCAGAAGTTGCACCCTCACTCTGGATGAATGTGCCCTTGTTGTTGAACACTGTGTAATTGCTGCTGAAGAATGATGGAAGACCTAAATGATCACCCCAGTGACTAGGGTGTGTCTCTCAACACTGAAATCATCCCACTGGTGTCTTCCTTCTAGAATCCACTGAACTATCTCTCCTGAGATGCGCCTCTTCTCCTCAATGACAAGTCATAATCTGCATAATAATGAATTACGTCGTTGACCCTTCCTTTATAGCTTTCCAAAACCCTAAATCATGTTGAAACCCTAATTCACTGTTGACTTCCAAAACCCTAAATCACTGTTGCAACCCTAATTCACTGTTGGCTTCTATTTTTATCTCATAATGACTTAAAAGAACTTTTAACCCTTTTTAGCTCAATGTCACTTTCTGAATATAACACCTGTGATTGGACTGACCTCTCGTAACCCTGTTTACCCTTATTTGGCCCTAGCTATAGTCTAACGGGGCGGTTTAGACCATTAAGCCTCCTCTCTAGAGCTCCTATTTGGAAAGGGACATTACATGTAGGCATGGCCTCGGCCCACTTAGTAAAGCAGTCGACGGCCGGGATAATGTGTTGATGCCCCCCAACCGAAGTTGCATTGCAATCCACAAAGTCTACCCCCCACTTGGTGAAGGGACCAATGGTAATCACTAGGTGAAGAGGGGTTGGATGCGAGCGCATTTTCTAAGTGAACACCTGGCAAGGGTGACACTTCTTAATCGCTTCAATCCAATCTTTAAAGATAGAAGGCCTGAAATAACTGGCTCGCAAAACTCTTTGGGTTGTCGCAAGACTGGATAGATGACCACCACAAGCCCCGCTGTGTAAATCATTCAGGACTGACTTAGCTTCTCCGTGAGTTAAACAACAACACAAGTTATTGTTTATTCCTTGGCGATACAAAGTGTCACCGATGATAGTATAATTCATAGCTTGGTATCGTATACATCGTCGGTCATCTCATGAGATATATTGAGGGAACTTCAAAGTTTGAAGATAGAGAACAATGTCTCCATACCAGGGGTTGGACGACGAGACAAGAAAAATGTGTTCGTCTACAAATGAATCAACATGGATAAAATCCTTATCTAGTCGTGGAAAGTCAGATATTAACTCCGCGAAGACTAGTGATTTATTGGATTTCCTAGAAGCATAATCGAGACCAAATTCTTGTAAAATGTCAATACATTTATTATATTTTCCCCCTATGATACATCTGGTAAGGACGTATTGAAATGGATTGACATCGGAAACCACAGTAGTCTTGCAAAATATCATATAATGATGTAAACGTTGGACTGCATGAATGACAGCCAAAGCTATTTTTTCAACATGAGAATAATTAAGCTCGGGACCGACTAAGTTTCGACTAAGATAGTAGATGACATGCTCGCGGAGCTCATCATCCTCTTGAACCAAAACCATACCAATTTTTTCCTCTTATGCAACGATATAAATCAAGTAATCCCTACTGTAGTTAGGAGACTTCAGCAGAGGCATCGATACCAAGGATTTCTTCAACGCATTGAAGGACTCTTGGGCTCGCTCATCCCAGATAGAAGGGGTGTCCTTCTTCAAAAGACGCATGAAACCCTTAGTGATATTTACATTATTTACTATAAACCAACATAGAAAGTTAGATTTCCCCTGTAAACCTTGAAGTTGTCTAATAGTACGCAGGGGAAGAAATCGAAGTATTGCCCCAACCTTTAACGAATCTACCATGATCCTGGTCTCAGAAACTAGAAATCCCAAAATATGACCAGGCCTAATGGAAAATATGCACTTATGAGGGTTTAACTGGATTCTATAGTAACGACATATTTCAAAAACAATTCAAAGGTGCATAGCGTGATATCCTCTCTTACAAAAGTGAGGAGCGAGATCATCAAGGTAAGCTTTGACTATATGCTTAAGATCATGGAATGCAAAGGTCATGGCACATTGGAAGGTTTCCCCGGCATTTTTAAGGCCGAAAGGCATTTTCTGGTATGCGAAAGTACCCCAAGCACAAATAAATGTCATCTTGTGTTGATCCTTGGGTTTAATTTGAATTTGGTTATACCCTGAAAACCTGTCCATAAAAGAAAACACTTTGTTTCTCGCACACTCGCCGAGAATCTGATCGATGAAAGGTGTTGGGAAGTTGTCTTTAGGACATGATTTGTTCAGGTCATGAAATTCCATACATACGTGAATATTTCCTTGCTTCTTATTCATAGGAACAGGGTTGGATATCCATTCAGTCAAGGGAATCGGGTAGAATAAACTAACATTAAGTAGCTTCTCCACCTCTGCCTTAATAGCAGGGGCCTTCCAGGGGTTGACAGCTCTAAGACTTTGTCAAACAGGTTTAGCATCTAGATAAGTTATAATCTCATGCTCGAGAATACGAGGGTCGATTCCTGGCATCTCTTCATATGACCAAGAAAATACATCTTGGAATTCCTTGAAGAGTTCGATGTAGATCAAGATTTCTTCTGGCGAACAATATGCACCAATATGTACGTTATCAATATTGCCAGGGGTATGAGAGATATCGATCGTGACGGTAGGAGAAATACTCGCCATATTTCCTTCGACATAAATGTCGTGCATATCAAGTGGAACTACGGTGTGACTGACTATATCACTCAAAGTAGATCGAAAGTCATCTTCTTCGATTCTTTCAAACTCTGGGAGAAAATAAGAGCAGTGATGCATATCATCCCAAGGTTTGTTGGAACCATTCATGGCTTCGATGATAGCTTCGTCTGAAGGAAAAGTCCCATCAAGGTAGTCATGTGAACAAGACAACGAAGTTGCCTACGCGAGCCTAAGAAAGGAATCCTCCTCGTTCGTCGGTGAGGTAACAGGATCGGGATCGGCGGAAGAGTCAAGAACAACTTGATATGCAATATCCGTTGTCAATACTAGCATGTCCATTCCATCATGCGACTGACCTTCACAAGATGAAGTTGGGGAAGGTAGGGTCCACAGATCACTAAAATAAGAAGTGTGGAATGGAATGGTCCTCTCTGTCAAAACGGGCCTACTAGACACGGCGTAAACATGGTGAATCATGTTGTGAATTTGAAAGTACCCATCAGGGAAGAATGCATTTTGACACTGACATTCTCAGTTGTCGGTTGAGAATTGTCGATCACAGGGATCGACGATCCAAAAGATGCATTAGGACTAGCGTACACAAAGAATAATTGGTCGATCATCATGATCTTCCCTTCATGAGGAAAACAAAGAGTACAAAAGACGATCGATACGACAATGACCATAGCATAGGTCCAATTACATCCTAGTAACAAGTTAGAATCAAGAGGCGCATCAACAACCTCCACCTCCACCTCTACCATCTTCCCACCCAACTGGACTGGAAAGGCAGGAAGAATACTGTGAGGGTGGAAGGAATGACCATCAAAAGTAGTCAACATGTTTGATGTTTTAGAAAGAGTCGTAGAATCGAGAGCTTTCCAATAGATCAGGGAAATCACACATGTAGCAGCGCCTTCATCAACAATCGTATGTTTTATGTTATACTTTGAGTACCCCACGTGGATTTGGAATGCCACATGGTAAGGCAAGCGAGGCTTCACATCTGTGA
>ML862151.1:0-23068 GCA_009831015.1 Picea engelmannii
ACTATATACAAGCTAACTCCCTTCAATCCCCATTAAAAGGAGGCCAATTCTCCTTAATGAGGTCAACAAAGTCCTCCTCCTCCAACCATGCAGGTTTATAGTCGAGAGGAATGGGATGATTTCTTCCTAATTTACCCATCTCTATAAACACAGGGGAATGATCGTAATCTTTCCGCACACCAACCCACTACCTTATATTGAATTTATCACTTGCTAAAGTTTTATTTACTAAAAAACAACCAAGTCTTTTAGCAATCCTGGATTTTCCCACTCTTAGATTTCTCTTGGTTGGGACAAATATGACAAGTGCCACATTCAATAAGACAACTATTGTAGTTTCTAAAGAAAACAATTTGATAAATTATATGAGATAGTAGCATAACCCCAAATCTTAGCTCCACCTAGAGATTTTTTTAGATCACCACATACAAGAAAATTATTTTTATTTATTAAGTCTAGAGAAAATGTAACATACATGATATAATCCCCAATTTAATTAATGAAGAATGTAGATATGAATGTGGCTATGGCCAAACAATGTAATATGCAAATTGTATTTCTGTTTTTAAATAAATAAAATGTGATACCAGCTGTTGGGGGACATGGAAAGAGATGGGGCCTAATATTTCCACAAGAGAAGGGATTGTCTAAGAGGGGTCCAAGGTGGAAATTATTTATGGGCATTAATTCAAGCCCATTTTTCTAACTTTTATTTATCATTAGGGACAACCTTTTATTTTTTGGTTTAGTGTTTGAGAGTCCCATCATTAAACTCATGTAGGAGGGTGGGTGTAAAAAGTCACATCCCATAGTTATTGAGAACATGGAGATGAAATACATTCAACATTGGGCAGAGTGAGCATTCAATTGGCTTGGGGTAAAAACAAATTTGTATGGCCAAAGAGGGTAGTTTTACATGCATTATTTTGCATGAACAACAAGCAGAGAAAAGGGAAAAAGAGGACTCGAGCTTGAGAAACAATGGAGGGAGAATTCTGGAGTGTTTTTGGAACTAAATATTGAATATATAGGTTGTGAGGCCTGGCGAGTGAACTCTTGTGTGATTTGAACCATAACATCAAGTGATTGTTGTTGTTTTCCTGGTAGTTTTTCCTAGCAATGAGCTCCTTTGATTTCCCAGTAGTGATATTCCCAGCTACCTATGTCAGAGAGACCCAAATAAATGAATGGTGCATTCTGATGGACTGGGAGCAGTGAAGGGGCACCTTTCTTGGGTTGAGAAGGTTAAAGGAAGATAACTGGTGGAATTCAGGATAGTTGCAGGAGAGTGCCATTGGGTCGTGGGATATCTAAGTTGTGAGTGGACTATGAGAGACACCCTTTCTTGTGGATTCCTAGCCCTAGCTCAGGGGTGACTTGTCGTTGAGATCTAGAAAAACAAGTATATGGCTGGGTGGAACGTCCTTCCTAAGGAGTTGGTTGTACAACATTTTAAACAGATAAGTGCTTATCTATTCTATGAGTTAATTATGAGTTTAACTGTCGTGAATTTTTACTCTATGAATGGGATTGAATTATTTTTTGTTGTGTGAGTTATTATATGCATTCATGCATGTTTTAAAATGTTGTATATGCATTTAATAAATGGTATGGGACATTATTTAAATCCATGTATAATTCGTAGTTGGTAAGCTATAGGAATTTAGTTAGCATAAAAATTTCAAATTTATGTTTATTTCTGCATGTAATGTTCCTCGGTTAATCTAGGGAACATTACAGATTGGTATTAGAGCTCAATGTTTGACACTGAGCTTGTATGGGCCAATTACCAACATGAATTTGGAAAATTTATGGTTGCATATTTCGTTCTATGATGAATTTGGGGAAAAATGGTGACCCTGAAAGAAATCCCCAAATTTGTTGGTAGCTTTGAGTTTGAGTGCTTCAAAAGAGGCAAAGAATAAATTTATGGTGTCAATATGCAAGTTACAGAGTGAAAAATCATATTTGGAAGTCGAATTTTGTATTTTCATGGTGACTGAGAAGTTTGGTGATCGACGACCCATATTATTTTGACCTGGAGAATCAATGACTTAGATTTCATTTGTGAAGTTTGAAGAGGGGGGTTCCCAGTAGGGTTTCATAAATCACGTTTTGAAAAGACCTTAGAGTGGACATGAGAGAGTCCAAGGGAAGAAACCGATGGCACATGCCCGAGAGAATGAGAGCCTTTGATATTGATCGATATTTCAAAAAGCCATTGGATTTCACGGGGACTGTTTTTGGAAAAATTATGTTTGGGAAGTCTGGGGGTAACTTCTCATTCTGAAGAAGTTAGTCCAATTGAGTTAAAGGTCGACCAGTTGAATATTTTTGAGAATATATGGATTTTTGGATGAGAGAGATGTTGACTATTGGATCCTTTGAAAAGGTATCTTTATAAGGGTCCATTCGGAAGGTCTAGTGGTGGTTTTGTGTTTTCGAAAGAACTTGTCTGATTGAGGTAACTAGTGTGCAACTTGGAAACATGAAATGACCAGGGTTGTTGGTTAACACGATCATTGACTGTATGATCTATCAGATGAGTATGCTATCTTGTAAGGGTCACAGGTAGAAGAGAATTCCACATTATCTTTCCATGTTAGTATGCCATGTCAGAAAGGGTAGGCGAATTAGAGAGTACTATGTGGAAGTTAGGTACGGTTGGGAACCCGTAGTGGATTTTGGTAAAGGTAAAGGTTTTTGAAGGGTTTTGGAAGTAGTGTTTCCGATGGGAAATGTATGAAAGGGGTGTTTCTAATAGTGTTTCAGACCACGTATTTTGGGAGAACCTGTGTACCCAGTAACTTGAAATTCCAATAGCAAGGACCCAAGAATAAGGTAATTCCGATAGGTTACAGGTTCGAATTAACGAGTTGTTACAATAGTAAATCAATGATTTTCTGTGAAAAATTTCAGTTTTTGAAGGCCTTCATATTGCAGGTATGTAGTCTCTATAGCTTAAATGAAATAACTCAGTGAGATATTTCCAACGAGCTATTCTGGGAGTTAAAGAGAGATTATATAAGAAAGTTACAGGTGAAATAGTGCAAGGAAAAAATTCAGTACTAGTTTACTTCCAAAGGGCATAACTCCTTGCTTAAAAGTTCATTTGGGGTAGAAGAGAATTCTATGGAAATCTTATGAACCATATAAGAGTACCATGGAGCTGGATTTGGAATCTGGGTACATAAAAATGTACATGAAGAGAAAGAAGACACATATAACATATAAGGCTAAACAAGGAAAACAATAAAAAATTATATGGGCCATAACGTTTAGCTCAGAACTTAGATTTTGGCAGACGAATAGTTGATGGAAAGGTAGTGAGGAGGAGAAGACATATAGAAAAACAAAAAAATGATCTGAGCAACAAAGTTTGTATTCAACTCAAATGAATACGACCGATGGCCATTAAATAATAGAAAATTTATGCATTATTTTTCCAAAACTATGTATGTATATATATTTTCCCAACAATAAATTTTATTGCATGCACATTTTCTTGCAGAAGTAAGAGGTTCATGAGGGAATTTTGGTTCTTGAATGAGAACCGGAGTCATGGAAGATTCCCAAGGATCCTACAACCACGAGAAGGAGGTCATAGGTATACATGTCAACATGGGAAATGTTGCGACATAGTCTAATGGAAGAAGAGGCATGCATGAACTTGTAACTATGAGAAGCCTGCATAGAGAAGTGTAGAACTATAGGGAAGATAATGAATGGATTATGAAATATCAAGAGGGGATACTACAAAGTATGAATATGTTTCATAGTAAATAAAATAAATACTTTGGCACAAAGAAAATGGATAGTGATAGGCATGTGATAACATCTAGATCTCATACCATAAGGGATGAGCATGGGAATGGAAATAAATCAAGGAGAATGATCATGAACCATCATTCCCTAGAGAAATCCACTAGAAGAGCTCATCCAATATCAAGGTCAGGGAGAAACCCAAGTGTGTATCCTATTAGGAGGTAGAGGATAAGGCCAGAAGAAGACATCTTGTAAGGTGAACTCAGGAAAATCAAGCCACCAAATTTCAATCGTGAGCATAGGAAGGGAGACGAGGCCAAGGCTTGGCTATTGAAATGAAGAAATATTTCCAATTGCATGATTATCCCTCAAGGGTAGAAACAAGAATTGTAACCTACCACTTACAAGGAAAGGAAACCATGTGGTGGGATCAATTTAAGAAAGCCAAGCACCGTAATAAGAGGAAAGTCTCATGGAGGGAGTTCAAAGGATATTTCCAAGAGAAATAATTTTCCTAGCATTACTATGAAAGAAATATGAAATAATTCTTTAAACTCAAGTTGGAAAGCATGACAATGGATAAATATGAGAAGCGGTTCTTTGAGTTGTTGAAGCATGTGGGATTAATAAAGGATGAGAAGGTCAAAATCCAAAGGTTTTTGAGTGGGTTACCTTCCTTATACAATGACAAGATACACTATTACAACCCTAGGAATTTGGAGGAGGGAATAAGGAGAGAAAATAATCTTTATGAGTATAGCAGAGAGAGACCAATTTTCTAGAAATATTGGAATGAAAAGATGAAAGGAAAGAGGCATAAAGGTTTTAAGACACCCTTTTTCAAGAAGAAATCACAAGAAAATTGACAAGGAAATTCAACCTAAAATGAGCACAAGTTTGCAAATTCATTTGGGAAAAGGCCAAGGCAATAACCAGTGCAACGTTGGTGATGTGAAGAAAATAACTTGTATAGAGACTGCCCTCACAAAGGTGAAAGAATAAGGACTTTCCACAATATACAGGAGGATGAAACAATGGAATACATCAAAGGAAACATACCAAGGATTTATGCATCATTGGACAACAAGCAAGCAAAGTATCAATCCCCCATGATCGAAGTGGAACATAATATTAATAATCATCCCATAGCAATTTTAATTGATTATGGAACTAGCCATAGTTACATAAAATCTAACATTTTTCAAAGATTTCACTTACACAGGAGTAATCATAAGAAATATTGGCTAGTTCAGTTAGCCACAGGGGCTAAGAGGAAAATCAATAAGCTGGTTGAAGATTTCCCAATAGTCATGAATGGACTTAGCAAAAAGGTATATGTGAACATTGTACCATTGGGTTCATATGACTATCTAATTGGCATGGATTTTTTGGAGAAACACCATGATGTCCTAGACTATTAAAACAAGACAATCACTTGTCTCAATGAGGAAGGACAAGGAGGAAAAATTCAAGGCATTTTGAGAGTTGTGGCTTTTAGAGAAATTTCAACCATGCAGTTGAAAAAGAGTATCAAGAAGGGATGTCAGATTTTTGCAACCCATATGGAAGAGGAAACCAAAGATAAAGTGGAAAATATTTAAGACCATCCAATATTGAGGGATTTTGAAGATGTTTTTTGGGAAATCCCAGGACTTCCACCAAAGACAAACATTGATTTCTTTATTGATTTTTGTTAGGAGCTTCCCAAGTGTCCAAGACACCTTACCAAATGGGCACACCCAAATTGAAGGAGTTGCAGATGCAACTTGAAGAAATTTTTAAGAAGGACTATATATGTCCAAGTATGTCACCTTGGGGAGCCCCAATGATTTTCATGAAGAAGAAAGATAAAAATTTAAGGTTGTGCATTGATTTTAGACAGCTGAATAAGGCCACCGTCAAGAACAAATTTCCCTTGCCAAATATTGATGATTTATTTGATAAGTTGAAAGGTGCAATAATATTTTCCAAGATTGGCTTGATATTAGGTTATCATCAAGTGAGGATAAATGAAGAATATATCAAAAAGACACTTCTTAGAACAAGATATGGGCATTATGAATTTATGGTATTGCCACTTGGGCTATCAAATGACCCATATGTTTTCATGTGACTAGTGAATGGAATGTTGAGGGAATACTTGCACAAGTTTGTAATTGTGTTCCTAAATGATATGCTAATCTACTCAAAGAAAGAAGAGGAACATGAACACCATTTAAGAATGGTGCTACAATTTTTAAGAGAGTATAAATTGTATGCCAAGCTAAGTAAGTGCATATTTTATCAAGAGAAGATTCACTCCTGATGGCATATTATTTCAGTAGATGAGATAACAATTGATACCTAGAAGATAAAGGCCATTAAAGGATGGCCAATGCCAAGAAATGTGATATATTTCAAATCATTCATGGGTCTTTTTGATTATTACTGAAGATTCATAAAAGGATTTTCAAAGATTGAAAACTTAATCACTTCTTTACAAAAGAAGGGAGTGGAATTTGAATGGATTTCCAAGTGTGAAGAGAGATTTCAACAGTTGAAATACATTTTGACAAGTGTGCTAGTCTTGAATATTGCAGATCCGGATGAACATTTTGTGGTGTGCACTGATGCATGGAAGGAAGGGCTCGATGGAGTCCTCACTCAAAAGGATCATGTGGTATGCTATGAGTCCCAAAAATTAAAAGAGCATGAGAATAATTATGCTACACATGACTTGGAATTAGCGGCCATTTTTCATGCGCTAAAAATGTTGACACAATACCTCACAGGGAGAATATTTGAGCTAAGGATAGACCACCGTGGTCTGAAACATTTTTTTGGACAACCAAAATTAAATGATAGACAAACTATATGGCTCAAATTCCTTAGTGAATATGAATTTGAAACTAAACATATCAAAAGACAACTAAAATAAGGTGGTTGATGCACTCAACAAAAGAGAACATGAGATGCATATGATAACCATTAGCATGCACAACACATATTTAAAAGAAAAATTTTTAAAAGGAGAAAACTAAGATCAACAATATTTTCAAATAAATGAAACATTACCTCACAGGGATAATATTTGAGCTAAGGATAGGCCACCATGGTCCGAAACATTTGTTTGGACAACCGAAATTAAATGCCAGATGAACTATATGGCTCAAATTCCTTAGTGAAGATGACTTTGAAACTAAACATATCAAAGGAAACTAAAATCATGTGGTTGATGCACTTAACATAAGAGAACATGAGATGCATATGGAAACCATTAGCATGTACAACACATATTTAAAAGATAAAATTTTAAAAGGAGCAAAATAAGATCAACAATATTTTCAAATAAAATAAACATTACAGCAAGACAATTTACATCAACAATTTAAATATTATGAGTTGCAAGAGAGGATCGAATACTCATGTACAAGGGGAAAATATATGTGTCAAATTATGGTGAGTTGAAAAACACAGTGTTGAGAGAAATGTACAGTGTGCCATATGTTGGGAACCTAGGATATCATAAGACAATTGAAACTATAATAGGCCAACACTTTTGGCCAAGAACGAAGAAAGAAGTGGCTAATTATATAGCCATATTCCTAGAGTTTCAGAAGGTGAAGACTGAGCATAGAAATCTAGCGGGGATGTTACAACCATTGCCCATTCTTGAGTGAAAATAGGATGTGGTTACCATTGATTTTATTACAAATCTACCCATAATAGTGAGGAAACATGGTTCCATCATGGTGGTGGTGGATAAATTGACTAAGGCTACATGGAAACAATATTGCATAAATCTACATGAAATAAGTTGCCAGGCTACATGGAGTTCCCAAGGCAATAATTTCAGACAAAGATCCAAAGTTCACATCTGATTTTTGGAAAGGTTTGTTCAAAGGATTTGGGAAAAATTTAAATCTCAGTTCAACGTATCACCCAGAGTAAGATGGACAAACATAGAGGACAAACATAATCATTGAAGACATACTCAAAATGTATGTGATGGACTAGTCGTCAAACTGGGAAGATTATATCCACCTAGTTGAATTTGATTAAAATAATTGGTATCAAGATTCATTAAAAATGATCCCATTGGAAGCATTGTATGGAAGGAAGTGTAACACACTAGCGAGCTAGGATAACCCAATAGATAGAGCTATGATTCGGCCATATTTGTTGAAGGAAATGGAAGAGAAGATAACAAGGATCAAGACAAATTTAAAAGTCACCTAGGATAGACATAAAAGTTATGTAGACAAGAACATAGTTTTTAGAGATTTTAAAGTGGGTGAACATGTTTTTCTAAAAGTGAAATAGAAAAGAAATTTGCTAATATTGGGTTGCTTCCCAAAGTTTGGAACAATATATTGTGGGCCTTTTGAAATAATAGAAAAGATAGGGCCAGTTGCATACATGCTAGCATTTCCTGCCTCCATGAGAATGCATAATCTATTTCATGTATCATTATTAAAGAAATGTGTGCATGAACCTAACCAGATAATTGATTGGACTATCATCCAGGTGGAGCACAAAGGGGATTTCTGTGTGGAACCAATATGCATCTTGGACCAGAAAGTCAAAGTGCTTAGGAACAAAGAAATCATCCTGGTAAAGGTTCAATGGACCTGCTACAGTCCTAAAGATGCAATGTGGGAGAATGAAGAAACCATGCAGAAGTAATACCCACAATTTTTTGACAATTTTGAAGATAACAAAAGCTAAAAATGCAAGACTCCATTTTTGGGAAGCTAGATTTTGGAACCACATCTCAGAATTCTTGGTCAACTATGTTGGTAGCCATGATAAAATAATGGTGTATCCCGATGGAATGAGATAAGTGAAGGGAGAAGATTCCTTGGGTTGACAAGATTGAGAATAATAGGATATTATGGTTGGAACTGTTGTTGGGGTTGCAAAATTTTAGAATTTTTATTTATTTTTAATATTGTGATGTAAATTTGTATATGTGTTTCGACACGGTGTTATGCAATGGATGGTGCACAATTGTAGGGGAGGGGGAGTGTAAAATCCCCTCTATAATCCTCAGTTTAATTAATGCATAATGTAGACATGAATGTGGTTATGACCAATCAATGTAATATGCGAATTGTATTTCTATTTTGAAATAAATAAAAAGTGATACCAACTACTAGGGGACATGGAAAAATATGGGGGTTGAGTTTTCCACAAGAGAAGGGTGTAATATTCCAGATATAAAATAGTATGCAGAACATAAATAATTATCTAGAAATGGTAGATAAACAACGATATAACCAGAACAACACCACAATAATACCAAAATAATACCAGAATAACACCAGAAAGAGAACTTTGATTACTGAGAGCATTGTTCACTTGCCTCTTCGAGGGGGAAACCTCCAACAAAGCAGAGATCTATTACAATAATATCCAAGAAAAAAATTCTCATACCCTCTACTCCTATTTATACTAAATATGTCTATCAAAAGAACAATCTAGAGGAAGATCCTTCTAGAAGCGAAAACTTCTACTAGGTCTTCTTACATTTGACTTATTCTTCCTTATTGCTAGGCCTTATTAATATTGACCTTTATTACATAGAAATATATTATTCTACCTACGTGAGGGGTTAGGTCCCTAACATGCCCTCTCCCTTAAAAACAACCTTGTCCTCAAGGCTTGAGATGAGGAAATTGCTGCAGAATGGTAGATGGTTCCCAAGTGGCATATGTTGGAGTTGTATCTTTCCGCTGGACTTACACTTCCTTGCTGGTTCGCTGACACAAATGACAATCACGTTGGTCCAAAACATCTTGTGGATGCATCCAAATGGAGCCTTCTTCGTCCAACTCGGGAAGGTTGGTTGAGTTTGGCACTTAGTTTCAATCACCTTCTTTAAGCAGGAAACATGAAAAACATGATGGAACTTAGAATGATTGGGAAAAGATAATTGATAGGCCACCTGTCCCACACGCTTGAGAACAATATAAGGACCATAAAATTTGGGCGCCAGTTTCTAACAGTGGTCAATCTTAAGGGAATTTTTCTTGTAAGGTTGCAGTCGAAGAAACACCTGATCTCCTTCTGCAAATTGGTGTTCATAGTGACCTTGATCTGCTTGTTGCTTCATGTGATTCTGGGCCATGACCAAATTCTCTTTGAGGGTGTGGATAATAGCCTATTGAAATGTAATCATTTGGTCAACCGCCTGGACCTTTGAGACACCTAGCAAGTATGAGAGAACTGAAGGTGGATTTTGTCCATATATCGCTTCAAAAGGAGTCATGCAGGTAGCTGTATGGTAAGAATTTTTGTACCACCATTCAACTAGTGGTAACCATTAAGCCCACTGATTTTGCCTTTCCGGTGCAAAACACCTCAAATATGTTTCCAAACATTTGTTGACAACTTCAGTTTGACCATCAGTCTGGGGATGATAATTTGTGCTGATATGAAAATGGGTGCCTTGTAGCTTGAACAGTTCTTGCCAAAAATTGTTGGTGAAAGTTGGGTCGCGATCAGAAACAATAGAATGAGGCATGCCATGAAGCTTGAAGACCCGATCCATGAAAATTTAAGCCACAATGGAGGCTGTAAATGGGTGTTGAAGAGAACATAAATGAGCATACTTAGAAAGATGATCAACTACCACCATGATGACTGATTTATTTCTTGATTTAGGTAAGCCTACAATAAAATCCATAGAGATATCCTGCCAAATAGCAGGTGGAATCAGAAGCGGTTGTAATGTGCCCGGAGATTTTCCTGTTTCTCCCTTTTTGCATTGACACACATCAAATTCAACCACAAAATTTTGAACGTCCTGTTTCATACCATCCCTTAAAAAATAACGTTTGACCCGGTCATAGGTTTTGGTAAACCCTAAGTGCCCAGCGGTGGGTGTAGCATGAAGCTTAGAAAGTATCGTGGATTTAAGTTTTGAATGTTTACTTAAATACAAACAACCTTTGTATCGAAGCTCATTATTGAGCCAAGAGTACCCTGGGAGACTGGAGAATTGACCTGCAATTGTTCTATCAGATGAAAATTTTTGGGATCATGTAGCCATTCATGGCGAACAACTTGGAGACAATCAGGTACAATGAAGGAAAGAGAAAAAAGGGACCCTTCATCTTCATATTTTTTGGAAAGTGCATCAAGAACCACATTGACTTTGCCTTTCTTGTAAATGATCTCATAATCATATCCAAATAGCTTAGCCACCCATTTTTGTTTCTCTGGGGAGGAAAGGCATTGTTCCAAAAAATTCTTGAGGCTTTGATGATCTGTCTTAATTTGGAAGCATTGCCCCTATAGATAAGGGCACCAAAGATCCACAACATGCAGAATAACCAACATTTCCTTTTCATAGATTGATTTTCCCAAATGTCTCTCTGAAATTTGTTTGCTGGTGAAGGCCAAAGGCCGACCCTCTTGCATAAGGATTGCGCCATTTCCTTTCATGAAAGCATCACATTCCAGGACAAAGGTCTTTTTGAAATCAATAAGGGCCAGGACTGGAGTGTTGCACATACTGTCTTCAAGGTTTGAAAATTCCGAGCAACTACTTGAGTCCAAGTGAAAGAATTCGTTTTAAGGAGAGCAGTGAGAGGTACCACAATATTTCCATAATTATTAACAAAATTTCGATAATAACCCGTTAAAACATAAATCCACAAAATATTTTGAGAGTATTTGGGTGAGGATAATATTGCATAGCTTCAATCTTTGTAGGATCCACCCTGACACCGACCTTTCCAACAAGATGAACCAAGTACTCGACTTCCAAGGCACCAAAAGCACATTTAGATTGTTTGAGGAAAAGTTGGTGCTGAGAGAGTAGATGGAGAACTCAATCCATATGAGCAAGATGGGTTTTCTAGTAAATACTATAGATGAGGATATCATCAAAGAAAACTAAGACAAAATGATGAAGAAAAGTACGAAAGACATGATTCATGAGGCTTTGGAAAGTGGAGGGAGCATTGCACAAGCCAGTGGAATGACCAAATACTCATAGTGGCCCTCATAAGTTCTAAATGAAGTCTTAGGAATGTCTTCCTTGTTCATACGGATTTGGTGGTAGCTAGAACGAAGATCAAGTTTAGTAAAGAACTGGGTGCCACTCAATTCATCCAAGAGGTCATCAATGATAGGAATGGGAAATTTGTTTTTAATGGTGAGTTTGTTGAGGGCACAAAAGTCAGGAAACCTACACCAAGAACCTTCTTTCTTAAGGACCATGAACACAGGAGAAGAGTATGAGATCGTACTAGGGCGGATAACACATGCATTGAGAAATTCTTAAACATTTTTCTAAATTCCATTTTTTTTGGAAAATGGATGACAATAGGGATGGATATTGGGAGGAAGGCTTCCTGGAACAAGGGGAATGGAGTGACCATGAACACCATGGGAAGGAGGGAGTCCTTGGGGAGTGGAAAAAACCACTTGATGTTCAAATAGGATGGATTGGAGGTCTTGCGGCACAGAGACTGTCTCAGTGGATTGTATGGCATGGAGTTGGGAAATAATGCCATAATGACCTTTTTTTAGCATCTTTTCCATGTGATGGGAATTGATGATCTTTGGGGAACCGACAATCATGCTTTGGAACTTATATTGTTGGCCCTCCAGGTAGAATTGCATGGTTAATTCCTTAAAATCCATGAGAATGGGACCCAAAGTCCTTATCCATTCTGTACCCAACACAATGTCACAACCACCCATGTCGATAGAAAACATATGATATCTCATGTGGTACTCACCAATTTGGAGACACACATTTTCAAAACGCCCTCCACATTTCATGGAACCGCCATTGGCAATCATGATTTGAAAATTATTAACGACACAGATATAGAAATTAGTTTCTTGGGAAATGTGGCGATGAATAAAATTATGGGTGCTTCCAATACCAAAAAGAAGATGACCTTCCTATGATTAATGTAACTAATTAGCTTGAGGGTTTGGGCATCATATAAGCTAGTGAGAGCATTTAGGAGAATGACCGTTTCTACTTCGGGAGGGTCTAAGGGAGGGGTCATGTCAGTGGGTTTAGGTGACACAGACACAAGGGGAGCCTCAACATCATCTTCCAAAACATCCTCCGAGATGGACATAAAAATATTTAGTTCCTTAGACTTGTGCCAAGGAAAATGTTTGTCATCACAATTATAACAAAGGCCTTTTAGTTGTTGTTCATCCATTTCGGCCCTGGTCAATTTCTGGGTCTTTAGTGGAGTAGAAGGAGGAGTGGGAGTGATTGGTTTAGTGTGAGGAATAAAGGAGGGTTTTCGGTTTTGAGAAGAGACAACCTGTTGTGCTTCCTTATCTCTTTTAGTAGTGTCCACCCAACTCTGAGGCCGAGCCATGAGGACATGGGAAAAAATCTCATCCTTGAGGCCACTGATAAAACAATATCAGAAAAAAGCATCAGACATGCCCTCTGTATGAGAATACAATCGCTCAAAAGCGGCTATAAAGTCTTCCACTATGCCATATTGTTTCATCTTTGTCAAATTGCCTAAATGGTTGGTGTCAGTGCCAAAGCTGTAACGTTCCCGACCATCAACCCCATGGTTGAGCCAACATTACTACGCAGAAAAACACTACTGTAACATATTATGCATTCTTATGAAATGCAATTGCTTAATTAAAGTTAAACACAATGTAAGCACATTAATACCGTTAGCGTACATAATCCACGACATTAACAATAATTCACGAATATAGCGGAATACATGTAAACATTGCTAGAATCACAGACATGCATATTTAATTGAAATTATACACATGTATATACTTATCTTTTAGACTAGATGTAATTCACCAACTGCGTGTAGACCTCCCATGAACCTCCCAGCCTTAGACCGCGCTGCTCATCACTCTCAGTAGTAGATCACTCCCGAGCTGGGACTAAGCTCCACCGAGTAGGGATTCCTAGGCTAGGCAGGGAATACAGGAAGACAAACAGTCACAGGAGAAGGATTCTCTCCTAAGAGCCACTTATGCCCACTACCCACAGACTCTCATTCCCCACATGTCTGTCCCACCCAGGAGTATACACCTTCATTGTCACCAAGACAGTCCATCGACTGCTAAACTCCCTTCCCTTGGGCTTCAACAACAGACTGGATCGGAAGTCTCCGAGCTCTATGGCAGCTATAGGACTCCTTCCAGGAGTTCTCACTTCCTTCGCGCATTCTCTCACCTAGAGAGAGTCGCTCACAGACTGGGTAACTTGCCTCTTCAACAATAATCACTTCCCTCACACTGGTTAGCAAGCCACACATAGTCTAGCACTGCGTGGCCACAACAGTCAATTGGGAAAATGGGTATGGACACCCGAAACAGAAACGATCAACACTAAAGCATAGCGTGGCTATGCGATTACATGATGCATTAAGATTTCCAGCAAGAAACACAAGATGCACGACTCAACAATTACGGAACATTTGGTTCTCCCAACCAACAATAAGGAACAAAATCACCTCTCTGGTTTCAGAGATGTGTGAGGTGTATAGAGGTTCAATCACAGAGTCCAAACATGTACAGATGGAGGATGGAGGAATTGGAAGGTCGAAATCCAGGTTCAGGTGATGGTTGGAGGAATGCCCACCCAACTCCTACACAACAGTCGACGGAATGGAAAGAGAACCCCCAACGCGGCTCATTTCCTGGGTTAAATCACATGTGCCTGGGTCGACACATGTCACCCATGAAGATGCATGCATCCCTCCCCAGGAACTTAGGACAAAACATAGATTTCACATGGCTTTTGGGATAATATTAAAATATTATTCCCAAGGACTTAAGCCCCTAGGCTCCACACTTAGCCTCTCTTTCCAACCTTCCAGCCCCCAATCCCTTACCTAGGTTTTGTGGAAGCTTAGTCCCCCATCACTCATTCATCATGATCGGTCCACATGCAGATTTTTTTTATTAATACTGTGCATAATTACATGTACAAAAATTAGGCTCCTGGCCTTCAACACTGAGGCTCCTTGGCATACTAACACATAAGCCCACTAGCTTATATAATTTGGATCACCAGCCTTATAAACTTGAATTATAGTTCATAAACAAGATTTATACTTCATAGACATGATTTAGAACAGTGCTTGGCCTTGGGGACATTACAATCCCCTCCCCTTATTTTTGCACTGTCCTTAGTGCAACTTTACACTGCATGTGCAAGATTTTCAAAATTTTCAAAAAGATGCGGGTAATCTACCTGCATAACATCTTCATGCTCCCATGTCGCATCCTCAGGACCGTACCAGGTCCACTGGACCTTTACAAGCCCTATGGCTTGATTTCAGAGCTATTTGTTTTTCCTGTCCAATATGCACACAGGATGCACTTGCAAGACACCTTCTTGCTCCACCTAGATCACATTCAAATCAATTACATGATTAGAATCAGGCATATACTTTTTAAGAAATTAAACATGAAACACATTATGTATAGTCATGGATGCAGGTAATGCAAGCATATATGCAACTAGCCCAATCCTTTCTAGTATTTCAAATGGCCCACAAAATCTGGCTGCCAACTTGGTGCAACTTCCCAGCTTCAAGGAACTCCTGTTAGCTTTCACTTTCAAGAAAACATGATCGCCCACTTTGAACTCTCTGTGGGTTCTGTTCTTATCAGCATAAATTTTTTGCCTGTCCTGGGTAGCTTTCAAATTCTGCTTAATTTTTATCATTTGGTCCTCCATCTCCTTGAGAAAATCTGGCCCAACTACTGTTCTATCAGTTGGATTATACCAGCTCACTGGAGTATTTCACTTTCTTCCATAAAGTGCTTCAAATGGGCTCATATTCAACGATGCTTGATACCCATTTTTGTAGGTGAATTCTACCAAGTGTAGGTAGTCTTCCCATCTTGATGGTTTGTCCATCACATACATTCTCAGTATGTCTTCTATTACTCTGTTCACCCTCTCTGTCTATCCATCAGACTCAGGATGATAAGTTGTACTAAACTTCAGATTCATTCCGAATCCTTTGAACAATCCTTTCTAGAAATTCGAGGATAATTTTGGGTCTCTGTCAGACACAATCATTTTAGGAATTTCGTGCAATCGTGCCACTTCCTATATGAAAATATCAACAACATCTGCTTCCTTGTGAGTAGTTTTCAGTGGAATAAAATGGGCAGTTTTTGTAAGTTTGTCCACCACCACCATGATCGAATCATGCATCTTGCTTGTTCGGGGCAATCCCGTAATAAAATCCATCATTACTACTTCTCACTTCCACTCAAGAATGGGTAAAGGTTGCAACAACCCTGCTGGGTTCCTATGCTCAACTTTAACTTCCTGCCACTCCATACATCCAGTGATGTATTCAGCAATCTCTCTCTTCATACCCAGCCAAAAGTAATGGCTCTTGACCGCTGCTACTATTTTATGATATCTAGGGTTCCCTGCATAAGGCACATTATGCATCTCCTGCAAAATCATCTATTTCAAGCACTGGACATTGGGTACAAAAAATCTGTTCTTGTACAACAGTATTCCATCTGTTTCCAATTTATAAATTTCCATCTTATGTGGCATATTACCTTGATGTAGCTTGGCTACCAATTCTCTGTATTGCAGATCTACATTTGCAGCCTCCAAAATTCTACTTTTAATATTATCCTGATACATGCTAATGGTTGTAGCATGTAATTCATGCACCCTCCTGCCAAGTGCATCAACCACTTTATTCTCCTTTCCTTTGATATGCTTGACCTCAAAGTCATACTCACACAGAAATTCCAACCACCTACTTTGTCTAGCATTTAAGGTTGGCCGATCAAACAAATATTTCAGACCGTTATGGTCTGTTCTGAGTTCAAACCTCCTTCCCATGAGGTAATGCCTCCATTTCTTTAGAGCATGAACTATGGCTTCCAACTCCAAGTCATGGGTTGCATAGTTTTTCTCATGCTCTTTTAATTTTTTTGGACTCATAACAGATTACGAATCCGTTCTGACTGAGGACCCCTCCYAGTCCTTCTTTGCATGCATCGATGCATACTATGAAATCTACATTTGGATTTTCAATCCTCAGGAYTGGAGCACTGGTTAACAACTGCTTCAATCGCTGGAAACTTTCCTCACATCCCTCTGTCCAGTGAAACTGCTTCCCMTTTCTTTGCAAGGAAGTGATAGGGTGAGCTATCTTGGAAAACCCTGCGATGAACCTGTTATCTCCCAAAATAGCACCGTCATTTTGGGAGATAGAATAAGTCAAAAAATTCATTTTTGTGAGTCTTGGCTTTCAAAATTTTGCTTCCCAGCTTTCAACAGCGCAACCGTTTTGATTTTTCGCGAGTTAGCTGTTGAAAGATATCACTTTCAACAACGCACAGGTCATAAAATGATAGCTTTGTGCTGGTGAAAGCCCGAACAATTGACACCTCAAATTTTGTTATAGGTTAGTCATGCCATGGTTTTTGCTGAGCATCTACCTTCGTTAATTGAATGTTACCTATATTCTCGGCCAAAGGAAGATTTCATTCCATTATGAACTTTAACTCTTACTGAAAAACAGATGATTCTATTCCAGAATGCCCTAACTACTAGCTCGAATCAAGAGTCTTAAATGACATTGCTAGTCGTCTTTCATTGTCGAGTTAATTTAGAGGTCGAACTCAAAGCTATGTCTGTTATTTAAATTTCCTCCTATTTGATGACTCATAGTTCCGTACTTGTCAAAATTCTAAATACTTACCGCCTCGTCACAACTCGATTCAATGCCTACCTAAAACATCTGTTTCTATTTCATCGAGTCACTAGTCAAAGCACAAAGCCAAATCATGTAGCACGCAACACCTGTTCGAATCATGCACCATCTGAACAATTCAAAAGAAAATGTCATTATTGATGTTTTTCTGTCATTGGGTGTAGTCGAAGTCAATGTGCCAGGCTACATTGGGAGATCAAGGAGCGGCAACAGGTGGTACTCTGAAAAAGCTTTTAATTGCATGCCTGTGCAAAGCAATGTGAGCGACATGCATTGCAAAGAATGAAATAAAACCTGGACAGGGATACCTGAAAATTCGTTGGCGTTGTATAGACAATGGTTCACAAGGTCACTCTAGCGATGGACAGGAGCAAAGTATGGCTGCCAAAATTGTCCCTGTCATTATTATTGGAGATAATAGTTCTGTAGAAGATGTCAAGCGTCTTGATCTTTTTACGGTACATAATATTAGTGGTCCTATCAAGATTGTAGATGCAGAGGGAATGTCTGCAAAGCCTGGTGATATTCTTGTGGTTGAAATCTGCAATTTGGGTCCTCTCACTGGAGATAAATGGAGGTATACTGGGACATTTTGACACAGAAAATCGTGGTAGTTTTTGACTGATCACTTTCCTTGTGCAACGAAAGCTATTGGGTACTTTGATGGAATTTATATATACCTACTCTCCTCATATTCAAGGTGTTCGGTTCCCAGGTTTGATTCACCCTGGTCTAATTGGAATAGCTCCATCGAAGGAACTCCTTGACATATGGAATACAAGGGAGGCAACCCTATAAAAAAGGAATGGTTTATATTCTATCAAATTGTGTGATGTTCTGCATACACGACCCCTTGCAAAATTACCAATGGAAAAAGGCACTGTTCTTGGAATGATAGAAAAAAGGGACACATCAAAATGGGAAAGGATTGCTGCTGAGGCTGCGAGAGCTATTCCAGGGAGAGAGAATGGTAGAAATTGCGACATTAAAAATCTTAGCTAGGGTTCGAAAGTATATTTTCCTGTCTTTGTTGATGGTACTAATCTCAGTATGGGAGACATGCACTTCTCACAGGGTGATGGCGAGTCTCATGTTGTGGAGCTCTGTGAGGATGATGAATTCATTATCTTAGCATGTGAATCTGAAAATAAGGATTTATCTGGTGTATGATCTGTAGATTGCACATTGTTGGGTTTTCACTTGATCGAAAATTCAACTGCGCTGAACTAATCCCATTAACAATCAGAAGTTTAGCAGCTGGAGATGATATACATGTTTCAGTTCATAATATATCAGTACATGAGTCTGAGCTCTCAGAATCAGATCAACATCCAGAACCGTCAAAGACAGCTTAAATGGGGCACCTTAAAGAACATGGAGGAAGGTTTCTTGCCATTAACAGATTGAAGAAGCTTGTTGATTAGAATTTGGCTCGTGGTAGAATATGCTGTTCAGAGAGTAAATTTAAGTCCAGTGGGATCTTATGGAAATTTCTAGTTCCTTCCATTGTGATATGGAGTCAGTTTAGTTTTTACCATTGCTTAAGGCAGGAAGTGGAGCATGGGATTTTGTGTGCTCATGCCTAGCAGATTGCAGTTTCATCTATCTGTTTTCCATTTTGGTGCAGATCATAGCTATGCACCTTTTCTGAAAAAGACCAACTGAACTATGTTTCATGGAGGAAACAATTCAAAGAATCTGTAAGCAAACACTAGTGGAGATATATAATAGTAAATTTTGCCTGCATAGGATGACAGGATGACAGGAAGCTTCCTAAAAGATTCAATTTGTACAATAGAGGATATTTTGTTGTTGGATATATTGCTTCCAAAGTTCCAAGTCTTAAGGTTTTCAAAAATGAAAAAAGAAGAAATGGAGAAGGAAATTCTACTTTGAAGAATCTTTGCAATGCATTCCTTTTACTGCAAAGATATGAGTTCAAGATGAATCATGAGGAATGGGTCAAGACAATGAAGCCTGTTTTGGGACCTGGTATATTAGGCCGAGTACATGCAGCTCTAGAAACTACTGATGAACAAGTTGAATATTGTCTGGAGGCAAGGAGTGAGATGCGTTCAGCTCTTAGCAACCTTCTGAAGAATGATGGGATTTTGGTTATTCCTACAGCTCCAGCTCCTCCTAAGCTCAGGTCAAAGGGGAGACAATTGGAGGACTTCCTTTCTAGTGCTTTTTCACTGTTGAGTGTTGTTGGCATGTCTGGATGATGTCAGGTCAGTGTACCTCTAGGAAAGTATGATGGATGTCCCGTTTCAGTATCATTGGTGGCAAAGTATGGAGCAGATCGGTTTTTACTTGATACCCTAAGGGATCTGTATTCATCTCTTCAAAAACAAGCTGAGATTGCTTCAAGCTCACGGTCCTTTCCTACAGTTGGTAGCCGAATAAAGGCTGCAGAGATTTCTAAAGAAAAGAGAAATGTTGCGTATAAGGGAAAACAATGGCATAAAGCTGTCAATTTTTATTCTGAAGCAATCAAGTTAAATGACAAGAATGCTACTTACTACAACAATCGTGCAGCAACATGTTTAGAATTGGGAAGATTTCAACAAGCTGAAGAAGACTGTAGCAAAGCCATTAGTATTGACAAAAAGAATATGAAAGCGTATTTAAGAAGAGGTACTACAAGGGAAAATCTCTGTTATTACATGGAAGCTATGGAAGATTTCAGATATGCACTTGTGCTTGAACCAACCAACAAAGCAGCAAGTTCACTTGCGTTTGAAGATCCATGGCTTGTCTTTGCATCTGGGAATGGCAAGCTTGCCATGATGGATGTCAGGAAGCTGTTAAAGTTGAGCAGTAATGTCAAGTTTAAGAAATTTACTAATTGTCATTCGCAGAATGCTATACCTCTTATTAGGAGCATTTTAGATGTCTCATTTGAAAGACTCCAAACTCTACAGAACGAGGATGACAGGAGGCAGGAAATACTCCAGATTTTGTACAGCTGGTTAAAGATTCGATCCACCTTTCCAGTCAAGTTTTCCAGCAAGAAGATCAAATGTACAGGTGGCAGGAATTCATCAATCAAAAAATACCTTATCAGCTAAATATAAACAGTCAAAGAATCATCTCAAGATTTCTAGGCATTCGATTCTCATGCACCAAATCGAGTCAAAGGCCTTGGAAGGTTTAGCTTCACTCCATCGACTGTACAACACATCAACGCACATGAATTATCTAATTTTGAGGGCTTAGCCCTATATTTTGTAATTTCAGTTTCAATTACTATTTTTAGCACAACTTGTAATTTCAGTTTCAATTACTATTTTTAGCACAACAGATCCATATTTTGAGGATCTGAAAACTGTTTGTAAAGGCTATAAAGCCCAGGAACTCAGTCTGAGAAGGGGTTCGATTTTGGATAGAGTAATTGGCTATTGTACTCAGACTTTTTTATGTTAATACAAATCACAGGTTCCTTTCAATTTTGATGTCAGCTTTCCATCTTTCTTTCTGCACTATTATCTGTGTTGTCAAGCTTTGAATGGCTGTTATCCCATTGTTTAGCTCATAGCCTGATAATAGGTTTCTTGATTGTCTCTTAGACCCTACATTGTACTGGTTTAGTTACAATCTGTTCTTCACCCATTTTAAAGTTATCCGCTGATTAATCAATCTTTGAGAGCACTGTCTATTTGTTTATCATTTTCATGTTTGAATGCCATAAGCTGAATTGAGTTATCCCATTGATCCACATTTACAAAATACAAAAGCATTCATTTCTTAAGTTACCAAGCACCTTTGGTCTGCAACCACAAAGGGTTTCTTGGAGTGATAACAGAACCTTTTGTAATAACCAACCAATCCCATGAAGGATATAACTTCCGTTACATTCCTTGGCGCTGACCATTCTCTAATGGCTTCAATCTTCTCAGGGTCTACCGCTATCCCATCCTTCGAGATAATATGTCCCAAGTAATGGATCCGCTCCTGATAAAACGATCACTTGCTCAGCTTGGCATATAGTTGGTGCTCTCTTAGCGCCTGTAACACCATTCTTAGATGTTGTTCGTGTTCTTCTTCGGTCCTGGAATACACCAAAATGTCATCCAGGAAGACGATGACAAACTTGTCTAGATAGTCCCTGAATACTCCATTCATCAAGCTCATAAAAACAACGGGTGCATTTAACAGTCCAAACAACACCACTGTGAACTCGTAATGACCATACCTTGTTCTAAAGGCGGTCTTGTTGATGTCTTCATCTTTTATTCTTACTTGGTGATATCCTGATCTTAGAACTATTTTTGAAAATATCTTTGCATCCTTCAACTGATCGAAGAGATCATCAATCCTCGGCAGAGGATACTTGTTCTTCACCGTTACTTTGTTCAATTGCTTGAAATCGATGCACAATCTCAACGTTCCATCCTTCTTCTTTACGAACATGACTGAGGCACCACAAGGTGACATGCTTGGGCGTATATACCCCTTCTTCAGAAGTTCTTCAAGCTGCAACTGCAACTCTTTCAGTTCTGGCACACTCATCCTATACGGAGCCTTTGACACTGGAGCTGCTCCAAGCATCAAGTTCATAGAGAAATCGATATCCCTTTTCGGAGGTAGTCCAGGTACTTCCTGGAATACATATTCAAACTCTTTAAGTACCTCATGATCCTCAATACTAGACACCTTATCCTTAGGCGTTTCCCCCACATGGGCTGCAAATAATTGACAACCTTTTATGTAGCACTTCCTCAGTTGCATTGCTGAGATTTCTCTAACAGTAACAACTCTAGGAATTCCTTGGATGGCTCTCTAATTCCCTTCTTCATATAAGCAAGTGAATGCCTTGTTCCGACAGTCCGCATGGTGCTGGTCCAACCAGTCTATCCCAATTAGACAATGATAAGAGCCTAACGATAGAATGTTCAAATCGACCTTCATGCTTAGTCCATTCATGTATACAGGACATGAATTGACTAACTCCCTGACTTTATTCTTGGTTCCTGTAGCTAGATGCACTAACCAAGACTTTTCATGTTTGTGATCCAGGGGATCAAATTTTGCTCAAAAATTCAAAGTTCTCGGAATCACTTCAAATCAAACGGGAGCATAGGCCTCATCGTCACGAACCCAATGCAACTTGTTTGGGTTCAAACGAACGTCGGGAGAGAGAGATATCACATTCTGTTCAAAATGACAAACAGGTAAAAAAAAGGGATGCTGACTGTACAGTCTGTACAGTCCGTACGGATGCTGACGTGGAAGACCATACGACATGTGGCAGGTAGTTGTGTGGAAAGTTGGCATATGACATGGCTTGGTTGCAATGAATGGGATAGCGACACATGGCCTAATCAATGGCCGCCACGTGTCACCTATATATTGGTTTAAAATTTATGCTGTTGGCCGGATTCGACCCCATGACCTCCGGGCAGGGTAAAGCCTTGGGAAGGGCCGCCCAACCGGTGTGCCCACATGTATTAATTAACATATATATACATTTGATTTTATTTGAGTTTGAAATAATGTGAATTGGGGCGCGGACCGGGTCGGGGCTAAGCCCCGACCCACGGTTATATATGTATTGCATATTACCATTGTAATATGCATTTAAACCCGCGGTTATA